>PVKU01000304.1:0-237500 GCA_004027475.1 Anoura caudifer
CAACTTACACCATACACAAAAATAAATTCAAGGTGGATAAAAGATTTAAATATAAGCCGTGACACTGTTAAAGTCCTAGAGGAGAATGTAGGCAGGAAAATCTCAGACATTTCACGTAGCAACATTTTTACTGATATGTCCCCTAAAGCAAGGGACATAAGGGAAAGAATACACAAAAGGGATCTCATCAAAATAAAAAGCTTCTGCAGGGCTAAAGAAAACAGTATTAAAATAAAAAGAGAACCAACTGTATGGGAAAACATATTTGCCAATGATACCTCAGACAAGGGTTTAATCTCCAAAATTTATAAAGAACTTACATGACTCCACTCTAAGAAGACAAGCAACCCAATTAAAAAATGGGCAAAAGATTTGAACAGATACTTCTCCAAGGAGGACATACAGAAGATCCAGAAACACGTGAAAAGATGCTTGATATTGCTAGCTATCAGAGAGATGCAAATTAAAACTACAATGAGATACCAGTTCACACCAGTCAGAATGGCCATCATAAACAAAGCAACAACCAACAAGTGTTGGAGATGTTGTGGAGGAAAGGGGACCCTAGTGCACTGTTGGTGGGACTGCAGGCTGGTACAACCACTATGGAAAGCTGTATGGAATTTTCTAAGAAAACTAAAAATGTATCTACCTTTTGACCCAGCAATTCCACTGCTAGGATTATATCCTAGAAACCCTGAAACACCAATCCAAAAGAACCTATGCACCCCAATGTTCATAGCAGCACAATTTACAATAGCCAAGTGTTGGAAGCAACGTAGGTGCCCATCAGTAAATGAATGGATCAAGAAACTATGGCACATTTACACAATGGAATTCTATGCAGCAGAAAGAAAGAAGGAGCTCCTACCCTTTGCAACAGCATGGATGGAACTGGAGAGCATCATGCTAAGTGAAATAAGCCAGGAGGTGGAAGACAAATACCATATGATCTCACCTTTAACACGAACCTAATCAACAGAATGAACAAACAAGCATAATATAACCAAAGACACTGAAATTGAGAACAAGATAGGAGAGGGATAGGAATTTCTAGGGAAAAGGGGAAGGGTTAAGAGCAACAAGTATGAAAGACACATGGACAAAAGCTAGGAGGAGTGGAAATGGGAGGGAGCTGGGAGGGCTAGGGCGGTGGGCTGGGATGGGAGTAGAAGACAGAAAACTGTGTAGGAACAATTAAAATAAAATTTAAGAAAAGAAATAAAAGGCATCCTAATTGGAAAAAAGGAAGTAAAATTGTCATTGTTTGCAGACGACATGATAGTGTACATAAAAAACCTTAGAGTCTCCACCAAAGAACTACTTAACCTAATAAGTAAGTTTGGTAAAGTAGCAGGATACAAAGTCAATATTCACAAATCAATGGTATTATGTACACCAACAATGAACTATGAGAAAGAGACACTAGGAACAAAACTCTTATTTACTATAGAAACAAGAAAACTAAAGTATCTAGGAATAAATTTAACTAAGGAAGTTAAAGACCTGTACTTGGAAAACTATAGAACAGTGATAAAAGAACTTGAGGAAGATACAAATAAATGGAAGCATATACCATGTTCATGGATTGGAATAATTAACATCAAAATGTCCATACTACCCAAACCAATCTATAGTTTCAATGCAATTCCTATTAAAATACCAATGGCACATTACACAGATCTAGAAAAAATCCTCCAAAAATATATATGGAACCAAAAAAAGACCCCAAATAGTCTCAAATATCTGGAGAAAGAAGAATAAAGTAAGAGGGATCACAATACCTGCTGCAAAACTATACTACAAGGCCACTGTAATCAAAATAGTCTGGTACTTGCATAAGAACAGACACATAGATCAATGGAACAGAATAGAGAGCCCAGAAACAAACCCATGTCTCTATGGTTAATTAATATTTGACAAAGGGTGACAAGCAAACAATGGAATGAAAATAGTCTCTTCAATAAATGGTGTTGGGAGACATGGACTGGTACCTCCAAAAAAATGAAACTAGACCACCAACTTAAACCATACACTGTAATAAACTCAAAATGAATAAAACACGTAACTATAAGTCATGATTCTATAAAAGTCCCAACAGAAAACATAAGCAGTAAAATTTCAGATATCCCATGTAGCAACAGTTTTGCCAATACACCTCCTACGGCAAATGAAATAAAGGAAAAAAATAAAACAATGGGACTACATCAAATGTAAAAACTTCTACATAGCTAAAGACACCAGCATCAAAATGAAAAGGGAACTGACTGTATGGGAGAACATATTTACCAATGATACTTCAGACAAGGGTATAATCTCCAAAATATATAAAGAACACATATGACTCAACAGAAGGAAGACAAACAATCCAATTAAAAAATGGACAAAGGACCTTAATAGACACTTGTCCAAGGAGGACATTCAGATGGCCCATACACATATGGAAAGATGCTCAACAGGTCTAGCCATCATTGATATGCAAGTTAAAACACAATGAGATATCACCTCGCATCTGTTAGAATGGCTAACATTAATAAATCAAACAAACGAACAAACAAACAAGTGCTGACAAAGGTGTAGAGGTAAAGGAACCCTAGTGCACTGTTGGTGGGAATGCAGACTGGTGCAGCCATTGTGGAAAACAGTATGAAATTTCCTCAAAAAAATTAAAAATGGAACTGCCTTATGACCCAGAAATTCCAATGCTGGGAATATACCCTAAGAATTTTAAAACACCAATTCAAAATACTTATGTACCCCTGTGTTCATAGCAGTACTCTTTATAATAGCCAACTACTAGAAACAGCCTAAGTGCCCATCAGTAGATGAATGGATGAAAAAACTGTGGTAAATTTATGCAATGGAATATTACACAGCAAAAAGAAAGAGGAGCTCCTTCCCATCCTGACAGCATGGATGGAACTGGAGAACATTATGCTAAGTCAAATAAGCCAGGCAGTGAAAGACACATACTGTATGATCTCACTTATAAGAGGAATCTAATGAACAAAATAAGCTAATGAGCATAATATAACTAGAGGCATGGAAACATGGAACAGACTGAGAGTGGCCAGAGGGAGGGGGCATGGGCATAATGGTGGAAAGAAGGGGAAGGAACCACTCAAAGAACATGTATGTATGACCCATGGCCATGGACAATAGGGTGAGGATTGACTGTGGAGCAGGGGTTGAGCTGGGCAGAGGAAAGCAAAGAGGGAAAAATTAGGATAACTATAATAGAATAACAATAAAAAAGAAAAAATCCATCCAGTACTACATTTACTATTTATATGCATTTCTGGTATGTACATTATATTGAATAAAAGGTTTGATTTTAAATATGGAAATAACATTTTTGAAATGGTCCATTAAGTGTTACCATGTAAGTAGCAGCCATTAAGTGTTCAAATATTAAGCCTAAATATTTGAGGCCTATGAAAAGTACCACATAGTTGGAGGAATCTTGGGTCATTTGAAATTACAAAGCCCTGCATCTGGTTTCATAAAATATTTAAACACAATCCTTCACTAATAGCTTATGCACAAATACTGCCAGAAGTGACCAACAGGTATAAACCTATGATACTGGGAATTACCTTTGATATATTTTTAATTTAGTTTTGCACATATCTATTTGTCTTTCCAGGTTAAACATATTAATGAAGAAAAATATTTTAACATCATTTTTCTTTATTTACTCTAAAATTTATATATGAGGTCTGTCCACAAGGTATTCAGCCACGTAATATGAAAAATAAAGACATCTCTGACTGGTGTGGCTCGGTGGATTGAGCACCAGCCTGCAAACCAAAGGGTTGCCAGTTTGATTGCCAGTTGGGTTGCAAGCTAAGTCTCCAGTAGGGGGCATGAGAGAGGCAACCACACATTGATATTTCTCTCCCTCTTTCCTTCCCTTCCCCTCTCTCTACTAATAAATAAATAAAATGTTTTAATAAAATAGAGATATTTTTGAAGAAGATACAAGATGTAAGAAACATTGTGCACAGGCCAATTATTCCCCAGGCCTTTTCAAAGTAGGCCCCTTGAGACTTCACAGTTCTCCCAATTGCCATCAGCTGCCCTGTCATATTTTCTTGAATCTCACCAGCAGTCTGAAATCTCTTCCCTTTCAAAGGTGATTTTAGTTTTGGAAAAATCCAGAAGTCACAGGGTACCAAATCTGGGGTGTAGAGTGGCTGAGTCACCTGGGTTGTGATCATTGTTGATTGCAGCCCAGACATGATCAACATTCTCAGGAGTTCTGCTTGTTTCAGGGTCTTCCAGAACATAGATCACTTTCACCATACTCTCCACCATCTTTGAAGCCATTGTGCCACATTTTTATTTGCACTGCACTCATTGCATTATATCCAAAATCATTCTGAATCATCTGAATAGTTTCCACAGAGGAATGTTCAAGTTTAAAGCAAAATTTGGACAGATTTGTTGCTCTACGCTGTCATTTTAAATGTGATGGCCACACAGTACACATGCTCACTCAGTGGGAGCATCTACCGCACTGACTAGTATAGTGAAGTCATCATAGTTCATGCATACGCATTCCTGTCCACTCTCCTTGGCTGCCAGGTTATGTCGATTATGTTGATGTCAGACAAACCATTCCTATTGTATTAACAATGGCTGGATTTTTTTTCCGGACAGATCTTGTAGGACTATAATACAAAATGGAAGTACTCCACAAATGCAAGGTATAATTAGAGCATTATTATTTAGAAAGTATCTATTCAACATTTTCTTTTCCCCTGAGCCCAGAAGGAACAACCTGTACTTCCACTTAGCTTTTGTTAATGGATTTAGTTAATACAATTTTTGTTATCTATATGAGAAGGTATGTATGTGCTTTATTCTAAGAGCAGTGAATAAAATACAATATCCCAAGTCATACATAACAGTCAACCTTATAACTGTCATTATACCTCATACTGTTTTTTACTTATCAAAAAATGAATATTAAATATATGCCTTAATTTATCTCATTTAGGTATTTTGATAGAGTTGCTGTTTTTAAGAGAAAATATTAACCCTCTCTCAGTTTTCTGAAAATGTGGAAAACTCCAGATTATACAGAGACAAATAGGCAGTGCTTGTCTCTTCCAGTAAGTGTCTGGTTTGATTTCTTCAGAGGGCAGGTGGTGAGTGTAGGGAGGAAGTTAGGCAAGACTTGGTGGAAATTATCTGAGCCTTAAAAAAAATTAAAGGTTTGAAAGTTAAATACAGTTTAAGTTGCTTCTCATTGTGAATGTCTAAACTGTTCACCCTTCCTTGGTGAAGTGCCATAAAGTCAAGTGTGACTAGACTGTGAAATGGGCTTTTCTTACACGGCAAAGCCAATAATATTTTATAAAGCCCATAATGTATAATAATTTTCTTGATTGTATACTTTCCCCTAAAAATTAGTAGATAATGGTAGGAACAGTAAAAGGCCGCAGCCAAAATTCTACTTCCACTACTGAATCATGAGAATAAGTTAAATCCATAGTGTATTTCTGTGAATTGCACAGTAGTTACAATTTGGTAACTTCTACCAACATATGAGAAACAAATCTGTCATATTTATGTTCAAGAAGAAAGATGGTTAGCACTCTCCTTATTGGGCCCAAATGTTTGAGAAAATAAAATGAGCAGAAATCAATTATAATAGCTCCCTCCATTCATTTGAGCAAAATCATTGTATCATTAATAACCAAAAAACTGTAAAAGTGAGTTTGTGAAGAAGCTGATCTCTTTTTTTCCTTTCATCTGACCTAAACACCAGTTCAATACTGCTTCTGTTTTGAAATGGGAACCTGAAAAATTATCCATATAGATAGCTATAAATGCATCAAATATTTAGACAAATGAAAATATGGTTCTCTTTCTTGATTTTTCAGTTCTTCCTGGATTATTCTATTTCACTTTAGCTACCACCTTAAAGCAGAAGTAAATATGGCAAGACAGAGATCTGGAAGATACCACTGCAGAAAGCTAATAATTTCACTAATTGACCTTGTACGCCCCCTTTAAATCATTCTCCCAGATGGGACTTCAAGGTGAGTGGAACATGTATATTCAGTGCCCCTTTTTCTGAAGTGAAATAGCTTCTCCCTGAGTAATAGGGAAAAAAAAGGGCAGAAGCTACCTTCTATGGGTTTATATAATTGTGTTTTCTGATGAACTTAAAATCATTAAATTGTTTTTTCCACTGTCCTACAAATCATTCCACATTTTCTCTTCAGAATTTCATAAAACAAGGTTTGACTTTCTTTACCTACTTTAAAAAATACTACTTTCATTTTTATGAGAAATCTAGTAAATATTATGCTTACTTCTCTTCCGATATAGAGTAATTGCTGCATGAGAAATTTTGCTGCATGAGAAATGAACTCAAACACTCAAGTTGCATTGAGGACAAATGTTCTAATTCTAATAATGTCTGTGATAAAAAAGGAAGTAGGTATTAATCTGCACATCAAAACAGATATCCAGATTTACACATTTGCCATTTTCTAAATATTTGTCACCCTTCCAGCCAGTTTCTATTGTTCCTTTGCATGTTTTATTTCTTCTGTAGTAATAGAGATCTTATAATAACCTGCCACTTACTCTAAAAACAGAAAAAAATACACAAAATTAGATAAGGGGAGATAGTTTGATCACCAAGCCTTATCATATATGGTACTACATATTTTCATTAGTTCCTTTTTATAGTTGTTGAAAGTTATTCCAATGACTGTAATATATAGTACATAGTTTACTTAATGTCACTAACTAGGTGTTCTTTCTTTTTCTGGACCACTTGTGCTATAAAGAGAGGAAGAATCTAAGAAGTAAATATAGTGAGGATGTTTTTATGAACTATATAATTTCAGAAACTTAGAATAGTCTTTCAAAATGAAATTCTGCATCAAGAAGCAATAGTTTCCACATAGTCTTCTGTTGAAGATTTTATCCGGTACCAGAGTTGCAGTACAAATTCAAGGTATCCTATTTGTGACAGATGAGCTTCTCATCCACATTTTTTCAATGTGGATTAGATTCTTTTTCTCCTACAGGTGGTGAAATTTAAAGTGAGCAATTGCCTGCCTTAAACCAGAACATGCATAAGTCAAGTGAAGAGTCAAAAATAGGACATGAATTTTCTGGCCCCTAACCTCTTTCTCCATAGCACTAATTTTCTCCTTGCTCTGTGATAGCAATAGTGGGCATAGCCAAATGCCAAGAATTTGTTCCTTCCGTCATCAAGAAATAAATTTTACTGGTAAGGGAGATCAGCTAGTCACTGATTGCAAAGCACCTTGAAAATGGAAAACCAAATACAGTATAAATGCTAGGATCTGCTATTATTCAGAAGGTAAGAGACCGAGTACAGAACTATCATTATGATTATTTGTAACTGAGATACAGAAGAATTTGGAAAGTGAAGCAAGAAGGGATGTAGCTAATATGATTGAGCAACATTAAGAAAATTGAAGAAAAAATCTTAACTTATTTTGTGATGCATGAACCCTGAAATAATAACTGGAAGCAGTGATTATGAAAACAGATTAGTAGCATTCTAATTCTCAAATATTTATCAGAGCAACGATGACCATATAGACAGTATATTTTCCCAAGAAATTCTATAAATAAGAAACAGACTTCTGAGCAGAGAATTGCAATAATCCTTAAAATAGAAACTTTCACGGAGGAACTGATGAATATTGTAATGATTCATAGTACTTAGATAAGATGTTTAAACAAACTCTTCAATTCTTCCAATGAACATAGAACCTCTTGTTTAGGGGAAATTGATACTATTGTACTACAGCATGATTACACATAAGGTTTTGGAAAGCCAACTGCATTGTCCATAGGAAAGAGCTCCCAGGAATAACTGTAAAGTGAAGCAAGTTGAAAGTAACATGTCATTTTCATCCTAACATCTTGGCTTTTCTTTCTAGCCTTCTCTTTCAGGCATGGCCACACTCTTTTATTCCATCTACCTAATTTTGACCATTTTGAATGCCTAACCAAACCCCACAAACCTTCAATAAAGTCTTCCTTGATTAGTTTAGCTGGCATCGATAGCTCACTTTGACTAAGTGGTAACAGCCAGTGCCCAACATTAAAATGTTGTTCAGATATCAATTATAACTTTAAACATATAGAAAAAAGAAAAGAATAGTTCAATAACTCCCCATATATTCACCACACAAATTCAACAATTGATGTATTCATTCTTTTCATGTATACCTGTAGCATTCACAAAATGGACAACTTTGGTACCATATAACATACCTTAATTTTTTAGTGATTAAAACTATAGAAGATATTTTTTTACCATAAGAAAATTAAGCTAGAAACAAATAATCAAAAGATATCTGGGAAATACCTGAATAATTTGAAAATAAAAAACACAGTTTTAAGTGACCCATGGGTTAAAGAAAAAGTCAAAGAAGAAATTAAGACTTTGAATTAAAAGAATGAAACACAATATATCAAAATTACAGGATACAACTAAAACAGAGGTTGGAAGAAAATTTATATCAATAAATGCATATTAAGAAAAGAAGAAACATCTCAAATCAACTATCTAAGCTTTTACCTTAAGAAATTAGAAGAGTAAATTAAACTCAAAGTTAGCAGAGAAAAGAAGTAATAAAGATATAAAAGAGATTAAGTAAAATGACAACATGAAATAATGGAGAAAAATTAAGAAAATTAAAAGAAAATAATTTTCCAAATTAGTAACTCCTTGCAAAAATGTCCTAAAAGTAGACACATTTGCTAATACCAGTAATGAAAAAGAAAGCAGCATTACAGATTGATCCTTCAGACATTAGCAAGATAGGAGAATGTTACAAAACCATTTATGCCCATAAACTTAACAATATAAATGGCATGAACCAATTTCTTGAAAGACACAACTACTAAAGTTTATATGAAAAGAAATAGACACCTTGAACATACATGTTGATTAAGAAAATTGATGGCAGTCGAAACCTTTCCAAGAAAAGAAACTCTGGGCTCCAATAATATCACTAGAAAATTCTACCAAGCATTTTAGGAAGATATTATATTAATTCTACACAAACTTTTAGAACAGAGTAGAGAAGGAATAGCTTACCAATGCATTGGTAAGGCAAGCATAATCTAGAGAAAGGCATTACAATAATAGAAAATTTTAAACTAACATAATTCATGAACATAAACACAAACATCCTAAAAAAGTAGCAAATAGCATCCAGCATTATATCAAAAATATATTAGTACTAGACTGTATGTAAAATATTGCAATACTCCATTAAAGGACTAAGATTTTTAAAAAATATTTGAAGTGTGCTTTATGATTTCTAAAGGACTCATCAAGAAATATGGCTAATTGTTGAAATTAAAACATATCATTATAGATCCCACCAGTACTAAAATGATACAAATTAGGTTCTATGAACAATGTCAGCCCATTAATAAAAGAGATTAAATCCTAGGTGAAAACAACTTAGAATAATCAACTTAGTAAGAACCAGAATCTATAATTTAAAATCTTCTGCATGAAAGTTTATTTCGAGGATCGATCTTTGTTTAAATTCCAGTCTTACACAAAGTATTCCAGAGTCCAGAAAAAAAAAAAAAAAAAAAAAAAAAAAAAAAAAAAAAAAAAAAAAAAAAAAAAAAAAAAAAAAAAAAAAAAAAAAAAAAAAAAAAAAAAAAAAAAAAAAAAACAGAACAAACTATGTAACTTTTAATGAATCTAGAGAAAAACTATTAGAATTCACAGGAAACTTAGCAAAGTCTTTGTATACAAAGTCACTATTAAAAATCAATGGTTTTTGTGTGACAAAACAAATAATTAGAACATGACAATTTTTAAAGGATACAATTCAAAATAATATTTTAAATACTAAATACCAAAAATAAGTTTCTCAAAAATGTTTAATAACACTGTACAATAATCTATGATACATTATTTAAATAATAAAAACAGAAAGATATGACATATTCATGGATTACAAAGCTCCATACAATAAACATACTGACTCCTATATACTCAATAGAAGCCTGGTAAAAATGCATGTAAGTTTCTTTCTTGGACTGACATGTGACAAGATGTTTCTAACTGAATATAAAATATAAAGAGCTGAGGAAAAGCAAGATAATTTCAAAGAGGAAAAGCAAAACTGGAGGATGTTGGCAAATTATAAAAGTTCCAATAATCATAGAGATATTCTGATAAAATAAAACACCAGAGCAACATAATAATAGAATCAGGAAAAGACCAAAACTTCTACAGTCACTTTAATCATGATAACGATTCCACTGCAGTGTAGTGGGGAGATGGTAGTCTTGCCAATAATGTGTGCTGGGGTTATACATACAACAATTGTTGTATGTAAAAAAATCCAACAGTTGTGAGTTAATATAACAAGAAGGGTTTGCATGACATTGATGTAACATGGCAGCCAAGGAGAGTGGACTGGAATGCACATGTGTGAACAATGACAACTTCACTTTACTAGTCAGTGGGGGTGAAGGACACCACTGACAAGGATGTGTATTGTGTGGCCATGGCTTGCAAAATGACTGAGCAAGTGGAGCAATGAGTCTGCACCAAATTTTGTATTAAGCTTGAACATTCCTCTGTAGAAACTATTCATATGATTCAGAGGCTGCAGCTATGGGCAACTGGTGATTGGCAGCTTCATCGCCACAATATGCTTGCTCATTCATCACATCTCATGCACAGTTTTTTGGCAAAACATCAAATCACCCAGGTGACTCAGTCCCACTAGAGCCCAGATTTGGCATCCTGTAACTTCTGGCTTTTCCCAAAACTAAAATCACCCTTGAAAGGGAAGAGATTTCAGACCATTGATGAAATTTGGGATAATATGATGGGACAGCGGATGGCAATTGGGAGAACTGTGTGAGGTCCCAAGGGGACTAGTTTGAAGGGGACTGAGACATCACTGTCCTGTGTACAATGTTTCTTGTATAATGTATCTTTTTCAATACATGTCAATTTTTCATATTACATGGCTGGATATTTCCCAAAATGTCCTTTCTCCTTTGTAGGACAAACACTCCTTTAGATTCACTATTCCATTTGTGATTTAGGATTATCATCTACTAATGAATCCTTCTTTGCCTTTTATCTTCAATTTATCACTTGTGTTCCTCAAACTGCAAACATGTTTATTTCCATCTCAATTAAAAGAGACAAACTCTGCCTTTCTGTCAATAAATTTCTAGGTTTTATAAAATGCATAAGCTACTGAAAATCTTGTCATCCAATGTGTAAGATATACTCAACCTGCATTGTATATAGGCACCTCAAAGAGATTCATGAAGAATTCTTACAAAAAAAAATCTTCATTTATGTGCTTCACATAATGATGCCATGCTTCTGTGCAAGTTGGAAGATTGGGAGTTGTTCCTTAACTTCCTATGCTTTATATCCAAAATCATCAGGTTGTGTCAATTCTATCTTCTAAAAATCTCTCTCAAATGCATCTAGTCAAATTTATCTGTTACTGCTTTAATTCATGTATCATTATCTTTATTTTTTGAATGATACAATGCATTTAATTTGTTTTAATTGGGGTGATATTAGTTAATAAAATTATATAGGTTTTAAGTCTACAATCTATAATATATCATCTGTATATCACTTCTTATGTTCACCACCCAAAGTCAAATCTATTTTTGTCACCATATATTTGACACCCTTTACCCTATGACCATACTACCCTAAACATGCTCCATCTTATTTCACTACCTTTAAAATGATTTGATTGAATTAAAAGCTAATCTAGCTATATTCTCTTAACAATATTCAAGAAAATTGTAAGGCTTAAAAGGGAAAATATAGAACAGATCACCACCAAACAAAATCAGAGTTTCTGTATTACATTCTCAATATACTTAGTCAATATTGATCAAACTAAAAATATTAACTTCTATATGAGGGTTCATAGAATATCTATAAAAATGGGTATAATGTTAGCTCATAGGCAAAAAGTCCACCATAATTTTCAAAAATTTAAAATTATATATATGCCTTTTCACAAATACAATAAAAAGAAGCAAAATAAATTTAAAGCAACATTAAAAAAATCTCATGAAATAAATTTTAGTCAGTGTCAGCTCAAACTTTTACAGAGTTCCAGCCAAGATAGAGATGTAGGTAGAAATGCTTCATTTCCCTTGTACAACCTAAAGAAGGATAACAACCAATTTAAAAACAATAAACAAGCAGAACACTCAGTATAGCAAAGTGCATGGAACTCTGGCAACCAAGGAGTTAAAGAAACATTTGTCAGAACCAGTAAGAGGTGGAAGAGACAAGCAGCCTGGTGAGTGGAAGGACCCACAGCAAGACGGGGAGCTACGACCACCAAGGAGGGCTGGCTCACTGGGAAACTAGAAACTCAAAACCTCTAGTAGTAAAATACAATGGGGCTTGTGAAGGCGGGAGAAACACTTCATCTCACAGGAAAGTTTGTTGGAAAGTGGGGCTAGAGCAAAGCAAGCTAGTGACATTGTTCCCATTATGACCCATCCCCCACAGACAACACCACAATGCAGCCAAGAGGGTTGCCCCACCCTGGCAAATACCTAAGGATCTGCCCCCATACAACTTAACTGGTGCACCAAGATAAAGAAATATGGCCCAAAAAAAGGAACAGATCAAAACTCCAGAAAAAGAGCTAAAGGATGAGGAAATAGACAACCCATCAGAAGCAGAGTTCAAAACACTGGTTATCAGGATGCTCACAGAATTGGTTGAATATGGTAAAAAAAAAAATAGAGGAAAAAGTGAAGGCTATACAAAGTGAAATAAAGAAAAATATACAGGGAACCAACAATGATGGGAAGGAAACTGGGACTCATGTCAATGATTTGGAACGAAAGGAAGAAGTAAGTATCAAACTGGAACAGAATGAAGACACAAGAATTCAAAAAAATGAAGAGAGGCTGAGGAACCTCTGGGACAACTTTAAATATTCCAACATCTGAATCATAAGGGTGCCAGAAGGAGAAGAGGAAGAGCAAGAGCAAGAAATTGAAAACTTCTTTGAACAAATAATGGAGAAAAACTTCCCCAATCTGGCAAAGGAGATAGACTTTTCCCAGAAGTCTATCTGGCAAAAATAGACTTTGCTAGATAGTCTGTTTTTCTGCCAGATAGTCTGCCAGAAAGTCCAAGAAGCCCAGAGAGTCCCAAAGCAAAGACATTGGGCCCAAGGAGGAACACACCAAGGCACATCATAATTACATTACCCAAGATTAAAGATAAGGAGAGAATCTTAAAAGTAGCAAGAGGAAAGGAGAAAGTTGCCTACAAAGGAGTGCCTATAAGACTATCGACTGATTTCTCCAAAGAAAGCTTGCAGGCAAGAAGGGGCTGGAAAGAAGTATTCAAAATCATGAAAGGCAAGGACCTACACCCAAGATTACTCTATCCAGCAAAGCTATCATTTAGAATGGAAGGGCAGATAAAGTGCTTCCTAGATAAGGTCAAGTTAATGGAGTTCATTATCTCCAAGCCCTTATTATATGAAATGTTAAAGGGACTTATCTAAGAAATAGAAGAAGATAAAAAATATAAACAATAAAATGACAACAAATTCATAACTACCAACAACTGAACCTAAAAAAAAAAACAACTAGAACAGGAATAGCACCATAGAAATGGAGATCACATGAAGGGTTATCAATGGGGAGGGGGAAGGGGAGAATGGGAGAAAAGGTACAAGGAATAAGAAGCATAATTGGTTGGCATAAAATAGACAGGAAGAGGTTAAGAAGAGTATAGGAAACAGAGAATTCAAAGAACTTATATGTAGGACCCATGGACATGAACTATGGGGGGTAGGTGGAGGGTGGGGGTACAGGGTGGAGGTTGATAAAGAGGAGAAAAAATTGGGACAACCGTAATGTCATAATCAATAAAATATATTTTTAAGTAATTTTTAAAAATTAAAAACTTCTTTTATATAAATATAAGAACACAAATCTAAACACAGGACACTACAAAAGCTATCAGAAGCAAACTATAACACCAACTATTTTCAATTGCCAAATGACAAAAAAATTAACAAATTGGCATTTAACTCAACAATGAATATAACATAAGCCAAAATAAACCTCAGGAAAGCAGGACTTAATACAAATAAAAGCAGGATTTTTTTAAAGGCAGAATATCAGAAAAATTGGGGGGAGAAAGTAAGTTAACAGAAGTAGTAATGCCTTTCCTATGTGGCATAAACACTACTTACAATAAAACATCACATTAATAATAGTATCCACAGAATTTATATTATTAGAGATTAACTTCTTAAGAAATATAGAACACTCATGTTAACAAAAACTTGAGAGACTTAAAAGATCTGAATCAAAGCTGTGGCTTCGTAGATATTAATTAAATCTATCTGATCTGTTGTGTCACTTAAGGCCACTGTCTCCTTGTTGATTTTCTGCCTGGAAGATCTATCCATTGAAGTCAATGGTGTGTTAAAAGCCCAAACCATGACTCTGTTTCTGTTGATCTGTCCTTTTACATCCATCAAGATATATTTTAAATATTTAGGTGCTCCTGTGTTGGACGTGTAAATGTTTACCAGGGTTATATCCTTATGTTGGATTGTTCCCTTTATCATTATGTAGTGTTCTTCTTTGTCTCTTACAAAGAAGAGTTTTGTAAGAGACTCTAGGTTTTAAAGTCTATTTTTTTTTTCAGATATAAGTACTGCTACCTCAGTGGTTTTCTTTTCCATTTACATGAAATATTTTTTCCAACCCTTACTTTAATCTGTGTGTATCTTTTGATCTGAGATGGGTCTCTAGGAGGCAGCATACACATAAGTCTTGAGTTCTTACCCATGCAGCTACCTCTGTCTTTTGGTTGGAGCATTTAAGCCATTTACATTTAAGGTGATTATTGATAGATATGTACGTAGAAATGAAATGGCCATTTCATTGTTAAACTGTTTTCCACTGCTTTTTTTTAAACTCTCTCCTCCTCCTCCTCCTTCTTCTCTTCCTCCCCCTCTTCCTCCTTCTTTTCCTTTTCCTCCTTCTTTTTCTTAAAGCAAGCTCTTTAATATTTGATGCAGTACTGGTTTGGTATTAACAATCTCCTTTCGCTTTATCCTGTCTGAGAAGTTCCTTATTTCTCCTATTTTAAATGATAGCCTTGATTGTAGGTCCTTGCTTTTCATCACCTTGAATATTTCACACCACTCCCATCTGGCCTGGGATATTTCTGATGAGTAATCAGATGACAGTCCAATTGGTGCTCCCTTGTAGGTAACGACCTGCTTTTCTCTTGTGGCTTTTAGGATTCTTTCCCTGTCTTTAATCCTTGACATTTTAATTATGGTATGTCTTGGTGTGGGCCTATTTGGGTCCAACTTGTTTAGGACTCTCTGAGATTCCTGGATTTGTGTGACTTTTTCCTTCACCAGATTAGGGAATTTCTCAGTCATTATTTCTTCAAATAGTTCCTCGATCCCTTGCTCACTCTCCTCTCCTGAGGTATTCCATGTTGCAGAGGTTTTTAAGCTTCTTGTTGTCCAACATGTTTCTTAAGCTCTCCTCATTTTTTAAAATCTTAAATCTTTTTTCTTTTTGCTGCTCTGCCTAATTGTTTTTTTCTACCTTTTCTTCCAGAACACTGATTCGATCTTCTGCTTCATCTAACCTGTTTATTCCTTCCAGTGTATTATTATCTCAGATATTGCATTCTTTATTTCTGACTGATCCTTTTTTATGGCGTTTATGTCTTCTTTTATGCTGTCAAATATCTTTATAATCATTACTCTAAGCTTACTATCTGGTAAATTGCTTATCTCCATTTCATCTATTTCTTCTGGAAAACTCTCTTATTCTTTTATTTGGAGTCTGTTTCTTTGTCTTCCCATGTTGGCCTCTACTTTGTATTTTCCATCTTAGGTGTTAAACTGATCAGTTGGTAATCTAATCTATCTCTAACAAGCAGTCAGAAGTAAGCACCACAGGGTAGGGCTGAATAATACTCGCAGTCAGGGCTTTTGCTTCCTTCAGACTGATGCCATTCAGAGAAGAGGGCTCTGCCCCACAAAGATGGCTCCTGCATATGGGAAATGACGCAGCACATGGATCCTGGCAGCTGTTCCTTCAACTCTCTCTGCAGAACCACCAATTCCAGACTCTCCTCAAGCATCTGTATTCCACTCTGCCTTCCTTTTGCTGGCACCCAGGGTAAGAGGCTTCAAATAAAATTTTGTGCTTTGTCCCTTTAAGAGGCTCCCTGAATCTCCAGCCATCTCTCCCTGACTGATAGAACCCTGCTTCTTTTCATAGCTGGATGTTATCTGGGTTCTTTTCTGGCTCTGGTGTTGAAGTCTGGGGAGGCCAGCTTGGGGTTTAGATGCCACATTTTTCAGGGGGAACCACCAGTCCACTGAAATTTTCTCTCTCTGGCACTTTAGCTGCCACCCATGGGTGCCCAGCCAGCCCTCTTGCACCTCCTCTGCACTCCCTATCAGTCACACCGTGGTGTTTTCTTCTGTCTGTCCATGGTAATAAGCCTTTTCCCCAGGTTCTATTCAGTTTACTATTCAAGATGATTTTTTCTATAATTTAGTTGTATTTCCAGATTGGTCCTGGGAAGAGGTTAGTGTAGTTTCCATTTACTTCTCTGCCATCATGGACACCCCCTTAGTTTTCTATTGCTGTAGCAGATTACCACAAGTTTTGTGGGTGAAAACAGCATAAATATGTTCTTTTATAGTTCTGGAGGTTACAAGTCCAAAATAGGTATTTTATAGGTTAACATCAAGATGACACTAGGCTAGTTTCTTTCTGGAGTTTCAAGAAGAGAATTCCTTCCCTTGTTTTTGTCAGTTCCCGGAGGCCACTTGCCCCCCTTCTCTCATGTCCCCATTCTCCATCAGCAAAGCCGGTAGGGTCATAACGCAAAGTCCCTCTCTTTTTTGTCCTCTGTTACCGTCAGCTCCTGCTTCTAACTAACCTGCTTCACTCTTCCCTTTACAAGGATCCCTTGCTATTACTACATGGTTCCACCTAGATAATCCAGGAAAATATCTCAGGATACCTAAATTAATCACATCTTCAAAGTCCCTTTTACCATGTAAAGTAACAAAGTCACAAGTTCTAGAGATTAGGACATGGACATCTTTGGGAAGGGGGCCATTATTCTATCACAATCTCCAAATTAATTTGCACTTTCAATACAACTCAATTCTTTTTGAGATAATAGAGTGGTTAAAAACATAACTAGAAACTAAAACAGATAAAACTCAGAAATTTTATGATAATAAAATTATTATCATAAAATAATAAAGAAAGGATAATAAAGGATTATTATTTTAAAATAAATTATTTTATCCTTTATAATAAATTATCCTAAATAATAAATTATTTATAAGGATAAAGGATAAATAATATTCTTTATCCTTATATTTATATCCTTATTATTTATTATCCTTATATCCTTATTATTTATATTCTTATAAATAACAAATTATATATAAGGATAAAGGATAAAGGATAAGAAAGGATAATAAAGAAAAAGGATTTTCATTGACAGATACAAAACATATGACACCATGATAAGGCAATGTAGTAGTAGCACAAGAATAGATATATCTTGGAAGATAATTTAAAAATATATATGTATATGTAATTTATATTATGGTAGATGAAGTGACATTTAAAATCTGAAGTAATGGGCTGATTATTCAGTAAATTATACTGGGTGAATAGGTTAATTATTTGGGAAAAGACATTGGGATTAAAGTTAGATATGTACTTCCCACCATATATCAAAATGAATTATAGATGAATAATATCATTAAACAAAAAAAATTACACCATTAGTTTTGAAAGTAAAATAGAAATGCATAGTTATCCTTTGACGAATAAAGTAAAAAGAACTAATTATATAAAAGAGGAAGCAATAAAGGGAAAATCAATAGCTTTGGTGACATTAACACACAGACACAGAAACTAGCAAACATCAAAAATACCATAAACAAGTAAAATAAATATAAAAATAGTGGGAAAGTGTATTTTCAATCAAATGACAAACAACTCAGGTAAAGAAAAAACCAAAAATCCCATTATAAAAATAGGCAAAGAAATTGTTACGGCTTTGTTAAATTAATGTTCATTAGGAGGACCACGAGGTAAAGAATGGTGAGTCAAAGTTCAGCAACAGACCACAAAATAAATCAAAATAGAGAAATTTATTACTCACAGATCCCAGAGAAAACACCTTAAGGAGCCACAGGAAGAGGTCAAAGCAGGGTGCAGAGAGAAAGAGAGTATACAGGCCACATGTTTTTACCAGGATCTGTGGGGAAAGTGCTTTGGGGTCCCAAGAAGAAGATGGAATTTATCCATTCAAATCACATAGCAGACTTTTAGTAAGCCCCTGGGGGTCTAATCCATGTTGTACACAAGGGGAAGGCTCTGGGATGGAGAGGAGGCTGCTAATCACAAGAGCCATTTGGGAACTCATATCAGGAACTTAAATGTGCTTATGACTCTGAGGGCTGCTATCTCAGTCATGGACTTCCACAAGTGGCCAGTGTGGTTAAAAGTCACTGCTGACTGCTTGGCCAAACAAAATTAATGCCAAGGCAGCAATACCACGTAGTAAGTACTTACCTAAACTTGGGACAGAAACATTAACTACAATGAGAAGTTGCAAATGACTAATAAATACACTTTTTAAAAATATTCAAACTGTGCTGCCAAATAAAGAAAGAGAAATTAAAATACTTTACAACACAATTTTTTCCCTATCAAATGAGTGAAGTCATTTTTTCTTAGGGTGTTATCTATTACTTCCCTAACAGTGGGGAAATAGATGCTTAATACCATTCTAATATAGGCATAAATTGGTAGACATTTTTGGAAGATATTTAGTGGGTTTTTAAAAGTCTTAAACTTATACATATTTTATCATTAAAAAAAATTTATTGTATTTTTTCCATTACCATGTAAACCCCTCCCCCAAATCACCACACAGTTGTCCATGTCCATGAGTACTTTTTTCTTTTTCTTTGATCACTTCACCCCCAACCTTCCCCTGCAATTGCTGTTATCCTGCTCTCTATGAGTCTGTGTCTATTTTGCTTGTTAGTTCACTTTATGTATTAAATTCCACATATAAGTGAAATTATATATTTGTCTTTCTCTGATTAGCTTTTTACACTTAGCATGATGTTCTCCAGATCCATCCATGCTGTCAAAAAGGGTAAATTTTTCTTCTTTTTAACAGCTGAGTAATATGCTATTGTATAAGTGTCCCATAGTTGTTTTAGCCACTCATCTACTGATGGACACTTGGGCTGCTTTCATATCTTGGCAATTGTAAATAACACTGCAATGAGTGCAGTGATGTTTATGTTCTTTTGAATTAGTATTTTGGGTTTCTTTGGATATATTCCAAGAAGTAGGATCCCTGGGACGAAAGGCAGATCCATTTTTAATTTTTTGAAGTATCTCCATACTGCTTTCCACAGTGGTTGCACCAGTCTGTATTCCCACCAATAATGCAAAGGATTCCTTTTCTCCACATCTTATGAGCAATTGTTTGGCAATTTATTGATGATAGCCATTCTGACAGGTGTGAGGCAATATCTGGCTGTGGTTTTATTTGCATTTCTCTAATGATTGGTGATGTTGGGCATCTTTCCCTGTCTATTGCCCATCTGCATGTTCTCTTTGGAGAAGTGTCTATTCAGGTCTTTTGCCCATATGTTAATTGGAATGTTTTTTTTTCTTTGGTGTTCAATTTGAAAGGTTTTTCAAATAAATTTTGGATATTAATACCTTATGAGATGTATTGGTGAATATGTTCTCTTATTCTATGTATTGGCTTTTTATTTTGTTGATTTTCTCCTTTGAGGTGCAAAAAACCTTATAGTTTATTTAGTTTTTCTTTGGTTTCCCTTGCCTGAGGAGGAATATCAGATATAGTATTGCCATGATCAATGTCTGAGATTTTACTTCCTATGTTTTCTTCTAGGATTTTTATGGTTTCCGGTCTAATGTTTAAGTTTTTAACCCATTTAGAATTTGTTCTTATATGTGGTGTAATAAGATGGTCTCGTTTTATTTTTCTGCACATATCTGTGCAATTTTCCCAACATCATTTATCGAGTAAAATATCTTTAGCCTATTGTATGTGCTTCCTCTATTGAATATTAGTTGAATATAAAGGTGTGGGTTTATTTCTGGGCTCTTTTTTCTGTTCCATTGATCTATGTGTCTATTTTTATGCTGATACCAATCTGTTTTGATTACTGTGTCCTTGTAGTATTGTTTGGTAGTAGGAAGTGTGATCCCACCAATTTTGTTCTTCTTTCTCAATATCATTGTTGCCTTTAGTGGTTCCATATAAATTTTTGAAATATTTGTTATAGTTCTGGGAAATATGACATTGAAATATTGATAGGAATTGCACTGAATTTATAGATCACTTTGGGTAGCATGAACATTTAAATGATGTTAACTTTTTCTATCCATGAACACATTATGTGTTTCCACTTATTTGTGTCTTCTTCAATTTATTTCACTAGTTTCTTATGATTTTCCAAGTACAGATCTTTGACATCCTTGGTTAGATTTATTCTTAGGTATTTTATTCTTTTTGAAGCAATCATGAATGGGATCGTTTTCTTAATTTCCTTTTCTGTTAGTTCATTTTTTGCATTTTTATAAATGCAACTGATTACTGGATATGAATTTTGTATCCTGCATCTTTGCTGAATTCATTTATCAGTTCTAGCATTTTCTTGGTAGAATCTCTGGGTTCTCTATGGGCAGTATCATGTTATCTGCAAATAAAGACAGTTTTAATTCTTGCTCTTCAATTTAAATGATTTTTATTTCTTTCTCTTGTCTGATTGCTGTGGCTAAGACTTCTAGTACTATGTTGAATAAGAGTGGTGAAAGCAGACATTCTTGTCTTGATCTCAATTATAAGGGGAACACTTTTAGTTTTTGCCCATTGAGTATGATGCTAGCATTGGGTTTGTCATATGTGGCCTTTATTTTCTATTAGTACGTTCCGTCTATTCCCACTTTGCTGAGATTTTTACCATAAATGGGTGCTGGATTTTATCAAATGCTTTTTCTGCATCTACTGATATGATCATGTGATTTTTATCCTTCACTTTTTTATGTGGTGAATCATATCTGTTGATTTGTGAATATTCTACCAATGTTGCATTCCAAGAATAAATCCCACTTGATCATAGTGTATGATTTTTTTGATGTATTGCTGTATTTGGTTTGCTAACAATTTGTTGAGGATTTTAGCATCTATGTTTATCAGTGATATTGATCTATAATTTTCTTTCTTTGTACTATCTTTATCTTGTTTGGGAATTAGGATAATGCTGGCCTCATAAAGTGAGCTTGGGGCTTTCCCTCCTCCTGATTTTTTGAAATAGTTTGAGAAGGAGAGATTTTAGTTCTTCCCAGAATGTTTGGTAAAATTCACCTGTGAAGCCATCTGGTCCGGGGCTTTGTTTTGGGGGAGTTTTTTGTTTGCTGCATTAATTCTGCTAGGTGTAATCTATTTATTAAGATTCTCTTTTTTTCATGATTCAGTTTTAGAAGATTGTACATTTCTAGAAATTCATACATTTCATCCAGGTCACCTGTTTGTTGGCATATAGTTGTTCATAATATTTTCTTACAATCCTTTGTATTTATTTGGTGTCAATTGTTATTTCTCCTCTTTTATATTTCATTTTGTTTATTTGGGTCTTCACTCTTCTTTTCTTGATGAGGGTGGTTAAAGGTTTGTCAATCTTGTTTATCTTTTCAAAGAACCAGCTTTTGAATTCATTCTTCTCTGACTCATTTTATTTTACTCTATTGTGTTTACGCTCTAATATTAATTATTTCCTTCCTTCTACTCACTTTGGGTTTTGTTTGTTTTTCTTTTTCCAGTTCCCTTAAATGTAAAGTTATATTGTTTACTTGAGCTTTTTCTTTTTTGTTTGTTTGTTTTAGATAGGCCTCTAACGCTATGAATTTCCCTGTTAAGATTTCTTACCCTGTATCCCCTGATTTTGGATTGTTGTGTTCTCATTTTCATTTGTTCAAGGTATCTTTTGATTTTTTCCTTGATCACATTGTTGGCCCATTAATTGTTTAATAACTGGTTACTCAGCTTCCGTGTCCTTAAGTGATTTTTCAGTGTTCTTGTGGTTGAGTTTTAGTTTCACAGCATTGTGGCCGCAGAAAATGCTTGATACGACTTTAATCTTCTGACATTATCAAGACTTGTTTTCTGTACTAACATGTGGCCTAGCCTAAAAAACATTCTGTGTGCACTTTAAAAGTATGTATGTTCAGCTGCTTTGGGGTGAAATGCTCTAAAGATATCAATTAAAGCCATTTGATCTAGTGTGTTGCTTAAGGCTGCTGCTTCCTTGTTGATTTTCTTTCCGGAAGATTATTCATTGAAGTCAAAGGGGTGTTATAGTTCTGTAATATGACTGTGTTTCTGTCCATCTTTCCCTTTATGTACATCAAATTTTGCTTTACATGTTTAGGTGTTCCTGCATTGAGTACACAAATATTTACTAGGGTTATATCCTTATGTCAGATTGTTCCCATTGTAATTATGTAGTGTCCTTCTTTGTCTCTTATTATTACCTTGGTTTTAAAGTCTATTTTGTGGTTATAAATGTTGCTACCCCAGGTTTTTTTCTTTACATTTTCATGAGGTATCTTTCTATACATTTACTTTTAGTCTATTGTATCTTTCTATCTGAGATGTGTCTCTTGTAGACAACATATATATAGGTCTTGTTTTCTTATCCAATCAGCTACCCTACATTTTTTGGTTGAAGCATTTAAGCCATTTGCATTGATAGATATATATTTATTGCCATTTTATTTTTAAATATTTTTCTCTGTTCTTCTTTAGCATTTGTTGCAGTACTGGTTTGCTGTTAACAAACTCCTTTAGCTTTATATTGTCTGGGAAACTTTTTTTCTTTTTAGAGAATTAGTTCATTCTTTCTTTTTGATTTTTTAATTAATTTTTAGAAAGAAGAGAAGGAAGAGAGGAAAAAAAGGGAGAGAAACATCAATTGGCTCTCCCTTGAGCAGCCCCAACTAGGGACTTGGCCTGCAACTTGGGCATGTGTCCTGACCAAGAATCAAGCCAGTGACCTTTCAGTTCACAGTCCAGCATTGAGTCCACTGAGCTACAAAGGCCAGAGAGGAAAATCTTTATTTCACCTTCAATTTTTTATAATAGCTTTGGTGGGTAAATTAGCTTTGGTTTAGGTCCTTGCTTCTCATTACCGTGAATATTTCATATTTAGTCCAAGCTCTTCTTGCCTAAAATGTTTCTGTTGAGAAATCAGATAACAGTCTAATTGGAGCTCCCTGGTAGGTAACTACCTGCTTTTCTCTTCCAGCTTTTAGGATTCTCTACTTGTTTTTAAGCTTTGCCTTTTTAATTATAATGTGTCTTGCTGTTGGGCTATTTAGGTCCATCTTTTGGGGGACTCTCTGTGCTTCCTTGACTTGTGTGTCTTTTTCTTCCACTAGACTAGGGAAGTTTTCAGTCATTATTTCTTCAAATAGGTTCTCCATCTTTTGCTCACTCCCTTCTCCTGGTATTCCCATGATGTGCATGCTATTACATTTCATGTTGTCCCAAAGTTTCTTAAGCTCTCCTTATTCTTTTTAATTCTTGTTTCTTTTGCTGCTCTGCTTTGGTGTTTTTTATACCTTGTCTTCCAAATCTCTGATTCAATCCTCTGCTTGATCTATGTACTAGTTATTTTTTCCAGTGTATTATTTATTTCAGATATTGCATTCTTTCTGCTGTGTAGTATTCCATTCTGTAAATATACCATAGATTTGTGGGATTTTTTTTATCTATTCATTTACTGATGGGCACTTAGGTTGCTTCCAACTCTTGACTATTGTAGAAGGAGCTCCTACCCTCAGCAACAGCATGAATTGACCTAGAGAGTATGATGCCAAGTATGAAACAAGCCTGGCAGTGAAAGAGAGATACCATATGATCTCACCTCTAAGTGTAACCTAATCAATGAAACAAACAAGCAGGCAAAATGTAACCAGAGACATTGGAATAAAGAACAAACTGACAGCAAACAGAGAGGAGGGGGGAGG
Source organism: Anoura caudifer (assembly GCA_004027475.1). Classification (NCBI taxonomy): domain Eukaryota; kingdom Metazoa; phylum Chordata; class Mammalia; order Chiroptera; family Phyllostomidae; genus Anoura; species Anoura caudifer. The sequence continues at coordinate 24,163 of PVKU01000304.1, forward strand.
GGCGTAAGGGGGGAAAAGTGGAAAGGTCATCAAGGAACATGTATAAAGCACACATGGACAAAGCCAAAGGGGGTAGGATCAAAGGTGGGAGGTGGTGGTGGGTGGGGTGGGGGTGATTGGCAGGGAAATGGAGACAACTATACTTGAACAACAATAAACAAAAATAAATATAAAGAAAATATTACATTGTTTCTTTTCTTTTTTAATATAATTTTATCTTATTTTATTTTAATTGTTGTTTTTGTACAGTTATCTGTCATTTACTCCCATCCCAGCCCACCACCCAGCCCTCCCCATCTACCTCCCAGATCCACTCCCCCTAGTTTTTGTCCATGTGTCCTTTATCCTTGTTGCTCCAAACCCTTCCCCTTTTCCCATGAAATTCCCTCCCCTCTCCACTTTGGTGACTGTCAGCCAGTTCTTAATTTCAGTGTGTTTGGTTATATTATGCTTGTTTGTTTGTTTTGTTAATTAGATTCCTGTTAAAAGTGAGATCATATGGTAATTGTCTTTCACCTCCTGGCTTATTTTGCTTAGCATAATGCTCTCCAGTTCCATCCATGCTGTTGCGAAGGGTAGGAGCTCCTTCTTTCTTTCTGCTACGTTCTTTGTTTCTGGCTGGTTATTTCTTTTTTATTGTTTCTGTGTCTTTTTCGTGCTCTTGAGTATTCTTATTATCATTGCTCTAACTTTATATCTGATAAACTGCTTACCTCTCTTTCATTTAGTTCTTCCTCTGGAGAATTCTTTTATTTTTTCATTTGGGGCCTGTTTCATTGTCTTTCCAGTTTGGCTGATTCTCTGTGTTTGTTTTATGTATTAAGTAGATCTGCAAAGACTGTGTGCATACCTGTGCCAGATGCTGGCTGTAAAGCTGTGGGCAACCTGTTTGGCATTATCAGTGATCCACAGTGGCTCCCTCTGCTGAGTCTGTTTGTGTGTGGAAAGTACTAGGCTGCACCTCAAGGCTGACTCTTATTAGCACTGGGTTCAAGGCAGTCAGCTAAAATCTCAGAGTTCCCAGAGATCTGCCTTAGTTGTTAAACTTAATCACTGAGCTATCCTCTAGCTGTACTCAGCAGGCTTGTAAGCTCCACAGAGTATAGCAATGTAATTCCTGTGGGTAGATCTATTGCCTCCTCTAAGGCTAATGCCCCTTGGAAGGGTATGCTCTGCCTAAGAAAGATGGGCTCTTCTCTATAGGGAATAAATCAACACAGGGATCCTGGTGGCTATTCATCAGTTCTCTCCCCAGAACCAGCAGCCCCAGGCTCTTCTCATGTGTGTCTAGACCACTCGCCTTTCTTCTGCTAGCAGCCAGGGTAAGTGGCACCAAATGGAATTTTGTGCATTAGCCCTTTAAGAGGCTTTCTGCATCTCCCACCATCACTCTCTAGTGGACAGAAACCCTGCCACTTTTCACAGCTGGATGCTTTTTGGGTTCCTTTCCTGGCCCTGGAGCTGTAGGATAGGGAGCCCAGCTTGGGGTTTAGATCCTATGCTTCTCAGGGTGAACCCTCCTGGCCACCTAAACATCCCTCTGGAACTTCAGCTGCCACCTATGTGAGCCCAGCCAGCCCTCTCATGCCTCCTCCTCATTCTTTACCAGTCAATTTGTGGTCAAGTGGTTTCTTCTGTCTGTCATTGGTTTTAAGGCTTCTCTTCAGCTAGTGTTCAGTTGGTTATTCAGGATGATTTCTCTACAATCTGATTGTGATTCCAGTTTGGCCCTGGGAGGTTTGCACAGCTTCCACTTACCCCTCACCATCTTTGATCCCTCTAAAATTGCATACACTTTAACTTGAACGTATACAGAAGTGCTTTTAAAGAACAGTGTTATTCATAACAGCAAAACAGAAATAACATAGCAATCAAACTTCCCTTGATAACTGTTTGGATAAGTAATACACTCACAAGAGTAAGTATATGTAGCAATTTTTAAAATCTCATTTTATAAGCATTTTAAAGTTATGTGAAAATGTTCTAATATATTAAGTGAAAAATATGTTATAGAACTTCCCAGATAATTTTTTTAGATTTTATCTATTTATCTTTAGAGAAGGTAAAGGAGGGAGAAAGAAAGGGAGAGAAACATCAATGTGTGCTTGCCTCTCATTCACCTCCTACTGGGGACCTGGACTGCAACCCAGATGTGTGCCCTGACTCGGACTCAAACCGGTGACCCTTTGATTCTCGAGCCAGTACTCAATTCACTGAGCCTCACCAGTCAGGGCCCAGATACTTCTTAAAGTATACAAATGTACTATACTTAAGAGAAGGCTAAACAAAAATATACTAACGATGATTTTCTCCATCTATTGAGGATTCAAATTTTAATTTTGTGTGTTATTTTTCCCTATTTTCTTTGTTAGGTTATACAATGGACATTAATTACTTTGTGATTATAGCGAAGACAATAAGTGTTATTGTTTTTAAAATCATCTTAACAATAAAGCAAAAGAATATAGAGCAATTAGTTTGCCCTCAATCAAGTCCTTTTTTTTTATTAATATTTCTGGCTCCCCACACCCCCCCATCTGAACTGATTCTACCTTAATGTTTAAAATGTTCATATCTCTCTGAACTGATACTATCTTGTGCAGATCACCCCTGGTCTGACCAACACAGATGTACTTTCGTGCTTCCTACAAACGAAATTTTCTTCAGTACACCTCAGGCAGGATTTGAGGTTAACCTCCCCAGAAGAGTGATAGCTTAAGAGCATAGAAAGTCTTCCTAATTCATACCCCTAAATATTATTACTGAACCCTGGAACAGTGCCATGGCCAACTTTGTCGGATGACAATATAGGTTCAACTCAGCTCCAAAAAGAAATTCTTGAAAATAGACAAAAAAGTCAGAAAGAGGATAGATCCCAGCTAACTGTTTAAATTTGTATTTTAGCCTTAGTCTAGTTCTGATATTGACACTACATCAAACATAATTTCTCTTTCTGTCATTCCCACACGGCTCCCTCACTATTGCTCTGATTCTCTGCAATACTTTCTTCCTTCATGTTTGCAATTTCACATCACTTTACTTTTTGACTATTTTTCCCTTTGAAATTATTTCTATGTTCAATTACACATGTTATCTAAAGATACCTGGATTAACATATTTAAGCTCTAAAGTTAACATTAAGAATCTACCTTGCTTGCCCTGACCGGTATGGCTCAGTTGCTTGGTGATTGTCTGCAAAGCGAAAGGTCACCCATTCAATTCCAGGTCAGGGCGTGTGCCTGGCCTGTGGACCAGGTCCTTTGCTGGGTTGCATATGAGAGGCAACTCATTGTTTCTCTTTCACATTGATGTTTCTCTCCCTTCTTTTACCCTCTTCTCCTCTTCATTCCAAAAATAAATAAATAAATATTTTTTTAAAAAATTATTTGCTTGCTTTTTCCTTATATTTCTCAGTCTACAAACACCTGATATTGAAAATTTACAGCATTAAGCCCTCCTGCCACAGGTAGCTCACCTGAGTCTGGAAAGTGATGAGTGGCCATAGTAAGGCTTCCATAAGCATGACAGTCTCCCAATTACTGTAGGGACTTAGAAAGTGCTGTGATGGGGGCACACTCAGTGGTGACTGCTGTATATATTTCATATATGAAGCCAAGAATGGAACATTAATATACAAACAAGACTCTTATTTTGGAAAATAAAATGGTGAGTTGTCCAAGAAACAAAATAGTTATCTTAGGAAAATAACTATTCTATCATGTGGTGCTTGGTTGAAAGAGGTCAAAATTTTTATTCTTAATATCAGTTCCCACATTTTTTCTTACTCATATCATCTCTGGAAATATATCAGCAAATATTTTTTTAACTGTCCTTTCAATTTCCGAGCAAAACTCTCAAACTTTTAGTTAAAGAAAAAGGACTTTGCTTAAGAAATTTGACTTGGAGAACAATCTCAAACATGGTATAGCATGCACTTCAATGTGAGACATTAAATTACTTACTAAGTCAGAAATATTTTTAAAACAGAATTTTTCCTTTCTATTTTCCACTCTTTATCAGTCCCTTATCTATTTCTAAACAGAATTTCAGATTTTTTTTAATCTTAGATCCTTATACTGAAAGCTGTAACTTTTACATGTAAAGAAGAATTTTGAGAATATGAATAAATAGAACATGAATTTATTATTTAAAGAAGTTTCAGTTTTTTCTTCTTATATGTTTGTTTACCTGTTTTTTAAATTCTCCTAATATATATATAAATGATCTGGCCTCTTCATTCAGTTCTATTGACCAATTAATTCATAGCCAGTCAATTTAACCTGAATAGTGGGTTTGTGTGAATAGACAAGGCATAGTCAAATGCAAATTTGGATGTCATCCAGCTAATTTGATCTGGGAACAGAATAAATAATAACCATTACTGTGGAGTTTCGGATCTGATTCACATAGCCATGCCTTCTAAATTGGTCAGAGTAAGATAATTGCGAATAAATGTTGTGTTGTGTGTTGATCTGTTGTATAGACACAAGGGATATCACTTGCCTTATTCCTTCTTCCTTTCCTACTCCTAGAACATTATACTCTAAATTGCATCCAACCTTTTGCACATTTGTTCTGAGTTCTCTACGTTTTAACAACAATCTAGCACATTTGATGTCAAATCTGTACATTCTAATTATGCAAAACCAAAAGCAGACAGGCCCTGCGTGCTTGTGAACCAAATGCAGCCAAATGTTTCCATTTGTGAGCCCAAGATTACTGGAGAATTTCAAATATTTCTGTATTTCTCAATGACAAAAAGGGCATGGTTTCAGACTTAAGGCAAAAATAGTCTTTTCAAAATTTATACAGCTTGTGATAAATAAAAAATGTTTCTCTGTTTGTGCTTGTTTAGAGTCTGGTTTTAAGAATTTCTTACAATATTTTCACTAGAAACGTTGTTGGTTAGTTTTGTCCCCGGGAATCTAAGAGGTGAAATGGGCTAGCAATAGAAATTAAACTGACTAGTCCAATTTTATTGCCCAAACTAAAAGAAATTTTGTATGTAGAGAAAAGCAGAAAAGGGTGCTAAAATAGTTTATGTTTTAAAAGTCCATTTTAATCTTCTAAATTATTATTGAAAACAAAGTAATAAAATTTATGGGATATAACTATATATGTGATTAGGTATTTAGGAATAAAAACAAGCCTGGCACTGATTTATGGAATTCTTTGTGCTTTGACGTGGCTAAGGGTGAAAAGGTTTCTTTTGCTAAAAATAATGACACCCATACCTAAGAAAGCATCTGGATGCCATTCTTGGAACTATATAAAACTTTTCTGAAAATCAGGCTTGTGACCTTCGTAACCAATCAGTCAGTCTTTAATAAGTTTTTTTTTCACAGATTTTTTTTTTTGAGCACCCTTCTTAGTTGCAGTTTTCCTTTTGAATACAGAGTGCTAGCATATGAAGGGGGCCATTTCATATGTGATAATTTCACTATAGAATTGAATACTGTTTTACATAATTTTATATGCATTATAGATGTATGTGAGTAGGAGTGGTCGGTAGTGGTATAGGAATAAAGAAATATAAGATGCATAATAGATTTTTCATAAATCTATTTTATAATATTTATCATCTATGTAAAGGTTAAGGAAAGTAGCATATAATTTCACATTCAAAGCATAAAATAAATTAGAGAATAAAGAACATGAAGTAGTAGACTTCAAATTTTGTGTAGTGTTGCCTACCTTGTTTTTCCTAGTGTGATGTTGTTCAGGAGAGTGTGTGTTGATATATTTTTTTCTGAACTTATGAGTGACTTGCCCTAACCATATTTTCAGACTCTCATTGTTTAAGCAAGTAAATGGTAAATGAGTATCATGTAACAAAAAAAAAAGTTGTCCTATCAATTTCATATAACATTCACAGTGGAAGGCTGACTAGTTGTCCTAATTTATAAAGATCATAGAGGAAATAGACAATGTGAGACTACTTTTTTGATGTGAATATAAAATAGACAGATTAGGATATTTGGCATTTTTAACCAATATTTATTAAAGAAAAGAATAAAGTATTGGTGATAAGCTCAGAACTCAGTTACTTTTTTTCTGAGTTTTTATTTTACCGATTCAAATTATTTAAAATTTTTTAAACATATATGGTAAAACACATGAATATAACATGTGTTTAAGTAAATATAATATCTTATGGTTATCTGAATGACAAAGTTTGTATCTACACCTTGATATTACATTTTATGCATAGGATTTTATTTACATATTTTTCTCATACATTCATGTATTCTTGAATAGTTCTTTTGCATAGAAAGTTCCTTTTGCAGGGCAGGGTGGAAGGTAGGGCAAAAATGGTTCTTTCAAAAGGTTATATTACCCAGCAGGGCAGGAGGAACATGATGCTTACATGGTGAGATAAAACAAATCAAAAGTGATGGCCATTGACTCTCTTACCCATTCACATCTCTACTATTTGTGCATCAGCAGTACACACACAGCATTGGTACTAGAAATTTAGGGTCCGGCAGGTTGTAGGTCCTCATGCACTCATTCAACAAGTATTCACTGAGTACTTACTACATTCTAGGCAATGGTCCATGTTCTGGATATACAGCAGTAAACACAATAGGAAAATTTTACCAGCTGTAGTGAGTTGCATTGTGGTTCCCCCAAAATAAGTTCTCTGTCAAGCCCAGAATTGAATAGGGTCATCGAGAATGTAATAAAGGTAAGGATCCCAAGATGGCATTAGGGTGAGCTCTAAATTCAGTAACCTGTGAGATAGAAAAGGAGAACACACAGAGCCCCAGTTAAAAGAAAGTCAGTGTGAAGACAGAGGCCAAGACTGGAGAGTTGCCAGTTGTCACTGGATGCTATGAGATAGGTATGGAGCGCACTATTCTTTGGGGCCTCCACCGGGAACCACCCCTGCGGACACCTTGATTTTGGACTTCTGGACTACGGCACGCTGACAGCATAAGTTCTGTCATTCAAGCCACCAGTCTGTAGAGCTTAAATTCTAATGTGGGGAGGTAGAAGAAAAAAGTAAAACACAAAGTATGTTAAATGGTGATGAGTGCTACAAAGACAGAGGAAAAAAGGGATTTTTAAAAATTGTGAACTCGGCTCCTCAGCACTGTCGTGGCAGGCTTGGCAGAGAAGACCGCTGGCCTCGCAGGACTGGTGGTATGTGAGAGTCCTCACGAAAGGCCGAAACCACAGGACACGAAGATTCTTGATGTTCTTAAGCAAATCCCTAAAAATCCAGCGTATAGAAAGTATACAAAACAGATTACTAATGAGAAGCTGATATAGTTAAACAGAACCAGATGTTAACAGATTAGAAAACCAACTTTAGGGTGGCCAAAGAGGGGATTCGTCAAGTTGGAAATGAACTGTGTTTGACAAGAAAAATGATACAATGGAAACCATGAAAGACTTTAGGGGAAGAGCCTCCTGCCAACCAATGGAAATGGCTGATAATCATCATCGAATGACTTGTGTGTTGAGGGGAAACTGATGTAATTAAATGTTCTGTTATATCAAAAATGTTTCCATATTATTAACATTTATAATCAAGAAAACATGCAGAACCTCTTTAGGAGACTTGTTAAAACTGATGATAATAGTAATTAGGAGTTGTGAATCAGTTTTTGTTAAAGCATTGATTCAAATTTTTCAGATGATTTTTTTTAAAGGAAGTTTGAGGAGATTTGAAAATTATTGGAAAAATCCCATATATTTCAATGCAGAAGCCCTATGTGTCAGGTGATGAGACTATTTTTAGTGATCAGCAGTCTTGTCAACACATTTAATTATTTTCATTTTAAAAAAATCAGAACAGAAATTTAATTATTGTTGCATAAACAATAATAATTGTTTGAAGTGAAGTAGTAAGAGTAAAAACCACTGAATCAGAATTCCTTCTAGAGCTGAGGAAATTGGTTTTATATCTGAAAGAAAGATTTCTTATTAATAGTTGTAGTTGGATTCTTTTTTTTTTTTTTTTTTTTTTGGTCTCATTGAAGGAAGTTAGCCTTCTGGCCCTTAATCAAACTTCATCAGGATAGAGAGAATTTCTGTAAAAGAAGAGATATTAAGAGTTGCTAAAGTTTATCTGACTTATGACTGGGCTTATATTCAAAACATCTTAGTTGTATGGTTATAATTTCCAAGAGGGATCACTTAGGAGTTTTCACTAAGTTTCCAACAAGTGTAGCTGGGTATCAAATAGAAGATAAAATTTTCAAGGAAAGAAGCCATTGACAAGTTTAAGTTTAAGCAACAATAAAATTACTTTGCAGGTGTCCTCACTTCTTCTTAGCTCCCTATCATTTCTAAATGCTTAGTTAAGTCCGGTATTCCTACCTTCAATGATTGTTCTGGAGTTTTGTGTGTCTGCATGCTTGTGCACATGTGTTTTGCAATTTCTGTGGCAAAGCAGGATCTTTCAGAATTTTCAGAATAAGAAAAATATTATTTTTACTTTTCCCAACACATTTCTCTCCTTGTAGAGCTTAAATTGATAGCTAAGTATATATTAAATTTTAAAAAGAGTAATACTTGCAATAGGAGTTGCAAATGAGAATTCAAGATTGACTTGAATAATAAAAGAAATGCCTCAGAGAAGAGAGGTACTAAGGGTTAAGATTTGAAAGATGGGCAAGGTATAGGTAGTGGGGAAAATGTCATGTAAAAGATTTCAAAAAGGCACCACTACAGTATTGACGAATTTAAGTATAAGCAAGTGTGTAAAGACCATGGTGAGAGGGATCTGTGTGGGAGAAATTCTTTGTGTCAAATTGAGTCAAAGAACACCTTGGTTGAAAACCTTACAGTTCATCTGATAAAACTTTAAAATTCTTGAACTGCCTGCAGTGGCAGGGACACTTCAGAAGCTCCCATCCCATGGCACTCAGGAGATTACTAGGATAAACAAGAAAGAACTAGGATTTACTCTCATTGAGCATCTCAGTTTATAGATTTGTTCCAAAGGGTGTATATCTAACTTCTCTCTGACTTTACTAGTTCTGTTGTCCTGACCTACACAAAGTCCTAATCTTTCGTGTGATAGTCCTTCAAGCATTTAAAGATTTGTGGGCCTTTTCTTCACTAGGTTTACAACGATCAGTTTCTTTTTTATTTCTATCTGTTGCCTCTATGTTTTCCAGGCCACTCACCTTCTTGCCCAATTCCATCCCATTGCCGCATCTTTGAAGTGTCTGTTGTATTCTTACTTTCCATGCCTTCACAAAATAGAGCATGACTATCATCCTACATGCTCTTAGAGACTGTGCATTGTCAGTGTCATTCACCTGTCAAAACAGAAAATGAGTATAACAAGTTTTTAGGACCCTCAATATACTATTGCCTAATATTGAACTAATAGCCACCTACTTCAAAGTCCAAATATTTTTGACTAGGTATGTTGCTATGTAGCTCTATGTGCCACATTTAGTGCTTAGTATTATGTTTTGCAGCCAGTTTGCCAAGATCTTCAGAGTCCATGATTCTGACATGAAAAAACATATATTCATCATTATCTTCAAAATTTTTCTGTAGAAATTTAACAAGTGTATAACTTTTGTTCTTTGATAATTGAGTGACAAGTAAAAACCCAGTACACAAAGCTATAATATGCCATTTTCAACCTTCCTTTATGTTGACATTCACTCATTAATCATTAAAATGTAGGTGCAGTCATTTAAACCATTATGAGTCTTTTTTAAAGTTTTTTTAAAAGCCATAGTTGCCTTATTTTCCATAGGAATATCATAAGACTTTGTCACATGCTAATTTAAATGTAGACATGTTACATTTATAACATTTCCATGGCTAACCAGTTTAATGTAAATTTTTATAGGAAAATTGATTTGAGATAGCTTGAATTACATTCCTGCAGCCACTCTCACTTCTAGTGTTTACTACTTTGGCTACAAATGATTCAAGCATATATTTGATCAACTGCAGCAGAATTATTCTGAGGATATCAGTGTGCTTTTTCCTTTACCTAACATTTTGTCAGGATTTTTGAAGATATAGCACTTACTATTTTCTAGTTTTCTGGCATCTTTCAGTTTCTACCAATATTCAGCAGTATATGTTTAGCAAGCTCGTCTGCAAGTCTTTTCAATATTTTCGAGAGTAACTCTGTAATATTTCTTTAGAAAATGAACAACTTTTCATAAATAAAAGCAAAACTGGAGTTAAATTTTCATTCAGAAATAGGTGAAGAGAGCCAATCCTTTGAAAAAATACATAAAATTTTGGCAGAAAAAAATTCTGTTGACCAAATTGCAGAAATATGCTAGAAGCAGACACAACCTCAGTTCCCCAAGTGAGTACTTTAAATGAAAGTTTCTAAAGAATATTCTAACAAATTCTTCCTATTCCTTCAACTGTGCTTTCCTGGCAGGAAGGAGTTGGGGTTCAGGTTGCTGCAAGGAGAAGCAAGGTCTGTAACTTGTACGAAGCTACAGCATTTCAAATGGTTAACAGTAGGCTGGAAGAGATCCTTTCATTTAACCAGATGAGAGAGTTCAGGAGATCAATTTTAAAGATAAGGGTACATGTAGAAAAAACTTTCTGGAAGCTAATTTTGTAGCTGTGGACATATTGCTGTGTGGCACGTATGTGTAAGAAGGGTGTGTTTGTGTGTAAGGTGACTGAGCATATGTGCATTGTAGGAAGTAGTGAGGGACACAATGTGCCTCATCATTGTGTCTCACCAAACTGATGTCCATGAACTTTAATTTTGCTTTTTCTCCTTCCCCTGGTGGTTCTCTTTACCAGTTCATTCCAAAGTAAAGGTGCCATCTAGAAATGAAGGGACTTCCTTGTAGTGCCAGAGCATACCCTGAACAAACAAGGAGAAACTTTTCCTAAAAGAGATTGGGTAGAGCCACAGGGGATAATAGGAACAAGGTTAGAGTACACAGAAAAACTGTCACCTGTGGCTGGCTACTGGAACAGAAGTTGTAATAAATATGGAAAATGAAAATGCATTTCCACTTTTTCCATCTCACTATAAGTGACTAGAAAAGTAAATTTTTAAAATGCATATTAACAGCTTTCAGACAAAAGACAGCAGGCAGCACCAGATCGAGATTCCTGAAAGAAGGGAAACAAGGTAAGGTTTATGATTGCCCCCATCTACCACCTGGAGCCAGGGTTCAGGCCAAGGCACAGGAAGCTGCAATAAAGCCTGGAGCAGGGGCGGCGAGTTGAGAGGACAGTTATCAGAGCTCAGGAAGGTCAAGAATGAGATTTTACAGAACAGAATAGTGGAGTGGTAGAAATAAACAGGAAAGAGTTGGGGAGTCTGCAGGAGAATCTCCTTAAGGCTTTGGCTGATTTGCCCATTTGTGGGGAAAAAACAGTCCCTGAGTCTGGGAAAATAACCACTGAAAGCTAGTGAGAAAGCAATTGGTTTAACAATTGCCAGAGTTCAAACATAGGTAGAGATAGTTTTATGCCAACTAACCAAAGTGGAAAGACCTTAAAATACACAAGACAAAGGGCAGAGTTTGCAGAAAGGTCACATTAAATAGTATAGCTAAGTTAGCTCCTTAGAAAAAGCTGCTCTGGTCGTGCTGACAAAACGTAAAAGTAAACCTCAAAGGGATCATGATTATCTAGGAGTGCTTACCTGTGTGCAGAACAAAATCCAACACTCAACAGTGTAAAATCCATCCTTTGCCCCATAGAAGCCAAAATTATCAGGTATGGGGAAAAAAAAACAAAACAAAACAGGAAAATCTAATGAGGAGAAAATTAAAAGAATAAATAAACAGACCCCCAAACAGCAGACATGATAGAATTACTAGACCATGACCTAAAAAAAGCTCTTATTACCTCATATAAAAATTCTTAAAATGTGAAACACAACATAAACATATACTGAAAAGAGCACTAAATATTATATAAAACTTCTAAGTATAAAAAAATTCACCACCTGAAGTGAAAAATGCACTGCATAGAAGTAAAATAGATTAGAAATTAGACAAAAAAAAAATGCTCAGTGAGCTCAAAGACATATGAATAGAACAATTCAAAAAGAAGCACAAAGAAAAATGGGAATAAAAAATAAATAGGGCATCAGTAAGCTTCATGACAATATCAATCAGTATACCAAATACATAGAGCACAAAAAGAAGAGAACAGGAATGGAACACAAAAAGTTTAAAGATGTAATAAGTCAAATATTTTCAAATTTGTTAACTACTATGTAAGCCTACTGATCTAGATTCTCAATGTATCCTAAGCAAAATAAGTAAACAGATGGTAGATAGATGGTAGGTAGATGACAGATAGATAGATTGATTATAGATAAATAGATAGATCCACACAAATGCACATTAATATTAAATTTATGAAAATTGATCATAAAGAGAAAACCTTAAAAGCAGTTGGAGGAAAGTACATATATAATAATTACAGCATTTTTTAATAGAAAGCATACAGGCAAGAACACAATAAAATGATATAAAATTCTAGATAGAGTAGAATGACAGAATGATACATTATATCATTGGAATATTGGAAGAAATAAAACCTGACAACCTAGAATTCCATGCCCAATAAAGATATCTCTGTAAAATGAAGGAAGGAAAAAGTAAGATGTTTCTTCCAGGCAAACAAAACTGGAGAGAGACATTGCAGGAAGAACTGTTCTACAAGAAATATTTTTAAAGATTCTTCAGGCAGAAATATATAATGATACCAGGTAAAACCTTGGAAATAATAAATATGTGAACAAATATAGACAAATTTTTCTCAATTTTTAAATTTCTTCCAAATATACCTAATGTTTAAAGCAAAGTAACAATGTATCTTGATGTTTATATCACTTGACAAAATTAAATGTAGGATAATAACACAAAATATGGGAGACAGAAATAGAAGAATACCATCGTAAGGCTCTTACCCTTTATGTGAATTATTAAAATATTATCTGAATGTAGAGTGTGATAAGTTAAATTCTAGAGAAACTACTAAAAATAATTTAAGTGGAATAGCTAACAAGCCAATACTAGAAATGAAAAAGAAAATTATGAAATGCGCTCAATCCCAAAGAAGTCAAGAAAGGAAGAATAAAGAAAAATGAGAAAAGTGCAAAACAAATGATAAACAAACCATATCAATAATTACATTAATTGTAAATGGTCTAACCACTCAAGGGCAGAAATTGTCACATTGTTGTTGTTGTTGTTGTTTTTTTACATCAAGATCCTACTACATATTATCTAAATGGATAATTAAACAAAGTTTACAGACTTTGTTATTCCAGCTTTCTTGAAATCTCCTCAGGTTAGTGAATGAATAATTAAACCCTCAAGTTAAAATACAAGCATGGTCAAAGAGAAGGAGGTTCAAAGTGTTGTTAATTAAAGACATAGGGGACACAAGATTTAGTCTCTAAATTGTTTAGTAAATAGTATTCTACATGAATATATGTGTACTTAATGAGGAAAATAAAGAAAAATTGAAAAAATAGGCAGTTGGAGGCTTACAAAAATCTGCAACTAAATAGAATAGCATAATATGTGAAAGATAGGTGTATAGCTTATCTTTAATTTTTTATTGAAACATAATATACATGTAGAAAAGTATTTATCTGTGGTCATTTTTATCACTTATGTAAAACTGATTATTTTTATAGGCAGAAACTGCTTTCATTCCAAAGTAAATAAATAATATATGAACTTTAAGAGATGATGGATGAGATATTAGCTGATAAGAAAATACATTAAAAGGAAAAGAAAGTTCAGGAACTAATGTCAAAATTTAAGGAAACTACTTCCAGTCTCTGGTTCCGCATGTAAGGAGCTTAGAAACTGCAACTCTGTCATAATCAGGAAAAAGTTGTGCAGAAGGAAAAATTAACAATTTTTCTTAAATCTGTCAGAGAGGGGAAGACACAGGGCAAATCACTTCCCACAAGGATGGAAAGACAGGCAAACACAGCGTGCCATGGCTTACCTGAGCAGAGATTCTGGAGCTGAATTTTCCATGGGAGCCAGCTAGGGGGTGGAAGTAGAAAGATCAGAAATGGAATTAATGAACTCCTGGAGAGTGAAAGACTCCAGGGAATTCCAGTGTTAGGAGGACCCTACATTTTGTGACCTTTATCTTCAGGAGATCGACAAGGTGGTCACAGTGTAAATTGGAGGGGGAAAAGAAACAGACAAACTCACGTTTCGGGCAGGGAGCGAGGAAAAGGAACGATTCTGAAATAGGTCACAGCACTCTGTTCTTAACGAGGCCCGCCCTCAGGAGAAACCGGTTACCCAGAGCCCAGCCTGCGGGCGGTGTTGCCAGAGCCTCACCAAGCTGGCACTGTGCACATCCTCTTTTTTTTTTTCTTTACAAGATCAGGGACTTTTAGATGACATGGTCACTTTCAGCCTTCAATAGTCATCACTTAGCTAATCGATTCTTCACTGCTGTTGGAATCCTAAGGTGAGAGGTGATTCGTTCAGGAGTGTGGAGCTCCCATAAATGGGAAGACTGTTCCTATGAAAGAGACCCCACATGCTCCCTCGCTCCATTCACTACGTGTGGACACGTGGCAAAGTCTGTTATCTGGGAGATGGCCTTCATGCAACCACGCTGGCCCCCTGATCTCAGACTTCTGCCCTTCTGAGCTATAAGGAATAAATTTCTGTTGCTTATAAGATTATGGAAGTTTATTATTGCAGCCCCAAAGGACTAAGATAAATACATTCAATAAAACAGCTTTTCTCATCACTTCCTGTGTTTCCTGACAGATATAAGCAATGCTTAGCATTTAGGCAGATGGATATTCATATAATTAAAGAAGTCATCTTCACCACTATATTAAAATAGTCATTTCATTTTATGATTTGTGCTTCTTAGTCTAAGCAATTAGAAAAAGAACTATGGTGAAAAATTGGGTTTGCACTAAGATGATATTTTTGTTATTATAGTAATAGTATATTAACCAGTTAGGTTAGCAATTCTGCAACTTCTGAAATTTTTAAAAAACTTAGTGGACTTCTGAAAGCTGAAAGGAACTTTCATTTAAAACCAATGATACACTCTATTTTTCTGAAACAGTACTATCACAATTGTAATTACAATAATCTTCTTTATTGGCAGTTTTGTGTTCCCCAGTTTTAGTTCAGCAGCCAAATGCAATCCAAAAATATTGAGAGATTCCAGAAATTAAAAAATTCATAACTTCTAAATTGTGTGCTGCTCATAGTGGCGTGATGAAATTTCCCATCCCACTCTGCTCAGCTGGGCTGTGAGTCATCACCTTGTCTACTGTATCCATGCTATACACACTGCCTACCCGTTAGTTTCTTAGTGCCTACCAGTTACCAGATTGACTGTCATGGTACCGCAGTGCTTATGCTTCACGGAACCTTTCTTCTATTAACTAAGGGTCCCAAAGTGCAAAAGTAGTGATGCTGGCAATTGGGATATGCCAAAGAGAAGCCATAAAGTGATGTATGTATAGGAATAAAAGCAATATATATAGGGCTTGGGGCCATTTGTAGTCTCAGGTGGGCATGAGTACAACCTACTGGGCATCTTGGAACATATCTCCCATAGATGACTATACATATTTTACTTAAATAAATAGTTGTTTAATAATTGTTTCTCTCCAAGACAGTAAGAATCCAGCAGGGGTACCACATAAATTTGGAGGTTTTTTATGCCAATAATACCCAGAACATACCTGGAATATATATGAGTTCAAACTATTTATTCACTGGATTGTACATTTATAATGTCTGTAATCACTGACTCTAATGGTGTCATGTTCTTATCTCTGAACTAGCCATGGGCAGGGGTGAGGTGGGATGGGGGACACAATGTGCTGACAGGTTTAGGTAACTGTGTCACATGCTCCATCGTTTGAGCCATAAAGTCAATCATCTTCAGCCAAAGCACATCAATTAGGAGCATGGAAAGATTAGTTTCTTGTTTGGGTTTTCTCTAAAAGCCAACTCTGAGACAAAAGTCCAACTGCAAATAATTTATCAGGAAGGCAACCTCAGGAAACACTGAGGGAGATGTGGTAAGTTTTATCAGGAAGGGAAGGCAGCCAGTAAGTGGTAACTCATAGAGCCAGCTGCCATGATTGGTAACTGAAACCTAGTCATGCTGGGAAACTCTGGTTACCCAACCTGAGAAAAACAGGAAATGTGTAGTCCAACTCCCATCAGCCATTGACTGAGAGTCACTCCTGAAGGAGTTCATTCTCCATGACTCTGTTTGTCCTGCCAGGCACACAGACAGAAAACATTGTAGACCAAAGAGAGCCCTAGGGCAGAGGTATAGATGTTGGCACCTGGAAGTTGGACCATCCTGCTCTGAGATGGTAAAATACAAGGTGACATGTGTAGGGACCCAATAACATCTAGTACAGGTGGCCCGCTCAAAGCAAAATGAGATGTAATTACTTCAGTAAATGGAATGGAGTAGCAAAACAAGTGAGAAATTACACTCTCTCTCTGCTAAACACCTGATTTCAACCTTTGGTGTCAGAGTGTGAAGCAAACAGTATCCCCATTGTTCCTTGGCGGAACCATGACATAATCGTTGACCTGAATGCAGATGTTCTTTAACTAAAGAGCAGAATATTCTCTTTAGTACGACAAGTTGTATTTGAGCTGTCTCTGAGAACTATTGCATTTGGGGGGAAAAGTTAAGATAAGGTTTAAAACTTGTATCTTACCTCCAAAAAATTAAATTTCATTGCATTTCCATTATCAGTCATGGGTGAGGTGGATCCCAAAAAGAATACGAGGACATGGAAGTCCCCCTTTAAGTTAGGTTAGATTTACAGCCATATTTCTGAAACTGATGGCAGTAGGCCATGGGCACAGAGAATGGTTGTCATTTTACACAGCACTCCTGGTAAAATGGAAAAACCTCTGTGGGCCAAGGGATAAACTTAGAATCAGTCCTAGAATGATAAGACTAAGAGCTCATTGCTTTAGTGTTTTCTATGTATGAGATGTAGTAATGTATTATATTTAATATTCTCTGTATCATTTTAAGATAAGCATTACTTTTATTCCCATTTGCATTATTTTTCTATTACTGCAGTAACAAATCACTAAAAACTTATCCACTTAAATGTTTATCTTCTTATACTTCTGTAGGTCAGCTCATCTAGGACAGAATCTCATTCTATTCTCATTCATGTTGAAAGAAATCAGTTCCTTGTATTTGTAGGACTGATAACACCAATTTCCTCAACTCACTATGAAGGAAGTTCCCGACCTCTGGAGGCCACACATTTCTTGGCTTATAGCCATCTTCTTCCATATGCAAAGCTAGCAATGTGGGTTTAATTCTGTTCACACTTTGAATCTCTTCTGCCTTTTCTTCTACTGCACTTTTTTACTGACCTCCATCTTCCTCTTCCACTTTTAATGTCCTATGCTATTACTCTGGACCCATCCAGATAATCCAGGATAGTTTTCCTATTTTAGGATCTTTAACCTCAAAACCATCTGCAAAATTCCTTTTGCTGTGTAACAGAATGTATTCACAGTTTACATTAATTAGGGCATAAACATCTATGGGGGTGTGGTGTGGTGGAAGCATTATTTTGCCTACAACAGCCCACACTCTGGCTCCCAAAGATTTATGTCTGTCCCACATGCAGACTACCTGGTGTGGACTCTGTTGCTATTATCTTTTTAGCCCAAGAGACTGAAGCATTCTCAATACTCAACAAATTAATAAACAAGTGAATGATACATATTGTTTTAAATTTTGCTTTGAGTATTGCCCTCCAAGAAACAATCTTCTTTTACCATCTTAGCTCTGTTGGAAAGATTAACATACTGAGTCAATGGTATTTACATGTGAGTTTATCAGATTGCCTTTTTTCACATTAGGTGCCTAGACACTGAGGAAGAATAGATAAGAAGGAATCGTCACTAAAATGGAAGCTAACAGGAGCGAAAACTATAGCCTTGCTGAAGTTTCCCAGGGCTTCCTAGAAATAAAACCAAAGTATTTTTAAACCAATGTAATTTCAATCTGTGGAAACTATACTGTTTGAGTATAAACTTCAGTCCATCTCCAGGGGTATGCAATGGGAACATAAACTTCTTTTCTCCACCAATGTTTTTTTTTATACTCTCAATTGCCCGATTTGAAACCAAGTCCTGTTGATTTTACTGCAGGAAATTTGCTGAATCTGTCCCCTTTCTATTCCCACTGTCATTCTGCTAGTAGAAGTATTCTCACCTGCACCAGTAAAACAACCTCATAATTTACAGTTTTGTCTCAAGTCTCCTTGCTTCTAAGTTGATCCCCACATTATAACCCAAACTTTGTCTCTAAATTATTGATCTGGTTGTGTCATTCTCTTGAGGAAAATCATTCACTACTTCTCTAATTCCCTAAGCATGCATTCAAGGCCCTCTCAACCTTTTTTTAACTCCACCTGGAGTTCACAACATTTTAAACACCAATAGAATTGGTCCAAAATTCCAAGCCAACTACTTGTTAGGTGACATCAAGCAAGTCATTTAAAATCTCTAAATATAATGTCCTTGTTTATATAAGTGATATAGAACAAGGTCCTACCAAGAGTTTGAGATATATATCAAGTTTCTGGAACCTAGAAAATGTTCAGTAAGTCGTAGTTATCATACAAAGCTTTGTAGTTTCACTCCCCTATATTGCTTACTATACACCCCAGACTATAGCTGAACAGAAGTGACACTGTACTGCTCAGAAAGATACACATACTCTTAATCCTCCAAGGTTCGTTCATGCAATTCTCCTAGTCTAAAACCATTCTACCCATATTTTAAACCTGGCAAAAATGTGTTAATCCTGAAAGACACAGAAGTTTGCCATCTCTCTAAAGACATTGTGATGTCTCTTGGCCGTGGAGCACTCACCCTCACCTCCATGCTTCTAGCACACTTCTTTTAAATTACTGGCATTTGTCACTTGTGTCACGATTTATTGTGAGTTTGGTCTCACCTGATGGTGGTTTTCCTCAGGCCAGGCCTGGTGTCTGCCTCATTATGGTGTCATCACTCCTAAGTGCAATGCTGGACTTGGGGTCAGTACTCAGCAAGTGTTTGTGAATTGATTGATAAAACAGTACTTCTTCACAGAGTATCGATGCTGGTCTGTGACACTTCTCCCATGGCCAAAAAGTTTAATCTAGTCACTATTCCTAGTATTTACTATTATTATTATTACAAATATTAATCAGAACTCTTCTTCTTAAAATACCAATAGGCTACATATTCACCAATTATGACTTTCCTAGAGCTTCTGCACAAGTGAATTCAATATTTTATTTATATTTTCTTTCCTCAACCAAATGCCTACATTAAAAATGTATGTATGTAAGTAAATATGAATAGTGGCACTCTTATGAACAATTCTATGATGAAAGGAAGTTGGATGGCAGAAGAATTTTGGTCAGAAAACACATTTTACAAGTAAGATTGTAAGGGGTTATTTTAAACAACACTGAGGGGAAAAAATTATTTCAAACAGATGAAAAATACCTCTTCAATGTCCCTCTAATGGATGTACTTTAAAGAAAGCCAAGGGGAATTTTAAACTCCACATACATTTTATGAACATTCAAATGAGTATCTATGACTAATCTCAAGTGCATTTGAATAAAAAATAGAACAATTTTGATGTACCAAGTTGAATTATTAAGTAAGAATATTCAGTTATCAGATAGTTAATTAAGTGGAACTGACTGTATTCATTAAAATATTTGTTCCAAACAAATGTATTTAACATTCTGATATTATGCAGAATAGGTGACAATTGCATATCTCCATGGAGATCAATAATGGGATTCAGATCATTGTGTAAAGACTCTGCAAGTTTAATGCAGAGAGAATGTCATTATTATTTCTCTCTTAATGATGGTCATTATGCGCAAACACTGATTGAATTCCATTTGTTACCTGCATTTGAGCTGAGAGGAATAATTACAATTTAAGTGACTCCATTAAAATTCATAAAAGAATATGAATGCAAAAATTATACTTGAAACTGACAAAATATACTTTAAGGATATAAATTATGTTTTCTGATAGGTCTCTTAAAAGTATTAAAAATAGCTTCATTTTAATAAGATGACATATAAAGATCATGTGTTATCCTCACCTTTATGTTAATTTTAATGCTGCAACCCATGACTAATAGTAAAAAGTAAAGAAATTAACTTTTAAAAAAGTAAAATCAATTAAATAATGTGCCAGTTATTACACACACTTTTGAGGGTTGGGTCATACTCATTCATTTTTGAAAAATGTTTTCAATTGTGTATGATATTAAAATTACATTCTGTCATTCCATACATTGGTGATATCAGCTACACTGTTGATGGCTAATAGGTCCAAAGTTTAGACTGATGTAAATTATGTGTGGTGTGTTCTCTTTCATTTGTTTGGCATATATTTCTTTTGATCTGCTATGCACTGCTCAGCATCTATAATTTCAGGTGCTAATAGTGATTCCTTTATGGGCCACACCAACCCAGTTTTCAGTTGATTAAGCTGCATTTTTTTCAAAATGAAGTGAAACATACTAAAATGCCATAAAAGATGCCATCAAGCCTTTAAAGTCTTGCCTTTCACTGGCCAAAGTAAGTTCTGTAAGTCTGATGAGAAAAGTTTTGTATTTGATGCTGCAAAAGCCACAAAAGAAATAATAGCATGGAGCTGCGAGGCATTTAATCTCTCATCAAGCTTGGAGAAGCATCCAAAGGGAAAAATGATGCTTTTTTTTCTATACTGGACATTCTTCTTTAGCTGCAAGTCACCACTTCAAATTGTGGTGTCATTATTTTAAAGTGTTTGCATTACAAGAGTGTATGGTTTTATACTATTCAGTGAGACCAAGGAAGTCATAGAATTTTTGTCTGTTAAAGTCTTTATCTCTTATTAAATTCATTTTCATCATTTTACAGATGAGAAAACCAAGGTCTATAGGTGCTCATAATTAAATGTTCTAAAATGTTAGTGGCAGATTTAAGATTAGAATTCAGATTCATGGCCATTAACTACAATATTCTTTATTAGTAGCACGTTAGGGCACAACTGACAATATATGAATGAATATTCACATATATTCATTTTGTTTTGCTTTCTTTTGTCAACACATATGGAATTTTTTAAAAAGACTGTTCACTTAAAGTATCATTTTTTGAATAAAAATCATGTTCATGACTATAGTTATTATAGATAATTGGCTGTAAATGTAACAAAATGATCTGTGCTACAATAAAAAATCATAAATTATATTCCTCTACATGTATAAATATTTTAGACTATTGTGATATATCAGTAATTTCCTTGAGTATCCATGTTCCCAATCTTGCCAGTTGATCACTTGGAGGTGAAATGCAGACATTAGAATTATACTGGACAATGTCAGCTCACTGGCTATAGCACTTGGCAGTTTTCCATGAGATTCTGATTGCCTTGAACCAGGAGAAAAGACAGGAATAGTGGGGGCTTGTGGAGGGAGTTTGACAAGATTCCTGTCAAGCATCTGTCCTTGCTGAGATGCCTATAACCATTAAAAGGGAGGGGAGGGGAGGGGAGGTAAAGGGACAAAAGAAAAAGAAAAAAAAACAAATAATAATGAAACTAATGAATTAGAGACCAGTAACGACTTGCTGAAATAACAGGTAGAACACAGATGCTTGCATCACACTCAACTTTATTTTTGCATTCTCCGTTAGAGACTAGAACCCCAAGCCAAAATCAACCCTCTCTATACAGACCAAACAAAACATCAAGATAGTAGCATATCACCCAGCAACTAAAGTTAAAGACTAGTGGAAAACATTAGAAGTCAGTCAGACATAATTAGACATGATTATGGTGTTATCATTTTCATTGGTTGGGGGAGTGGGTTCCTTTTATACAAATGTATACTTAAAGAAACATAACATTTAACAGGTTAACAGGTGAATGTAACCTAAGCTTTTGATTCTCTCAGTATCCACTAATAGCAGCTCTGATCAACTGGGATTAAATCATAAATATAAAAAAAGCATGTGGAAAAGAGCTACCAATTGAATTTCTTAACTAGTTATTCTTGACTGACCTCACACTCTGCTGTTTGAACTGCCTTTCCTCAGGTATGCAAATCATACAGGATGCTTCAGCACAGTGCTTTCTAAATCTGTGGAACACTTAAACCAATCATTTTTTTCAGCATGTTCAAGCTAATCAGATGTTATCCTCTGTCACTCCTTATTTCTCAGTTCTCTGACATGGCAAGAGAAGTTCATGGCAACCATAATTTGTTCTTTTAATTCTTTTGGAACTATTCAATGCATGCCACAAGAAGTAGACAGTTTCTGGGATAAAGAATCAGGTCTAATTTGTTAAAAAGATTGAAATGGCAAAATTAAAATCGAGTCATATACTGCAGCCAGGAAGGAGAAGAAGGCAAGTGTTCTTGTCTGATGTTATCTTCCTAGGATTTGCACTGAGGAACAGAAACTCCAAACATGGGGAACATGCCTTATGGTGATTACCACCCATTGAAGTAAGACACCATAAAAAAATCTAAAGTAAAGGGCATGAACTTCCCCCACAAAGTCAAAGCTCCTCTTGATGCAAGGTGAACCATTAAAGGGAAAAATATGTTTTCAGTCACTCTTCACTTCATGTAAACATTGATGTGCCCGTGTCAAAAAGCAAGTTTCCTGCTCTCAGCAGTTCTTGAGGAATAGATAAAATGACATATATAGGTGGACGGCCTGATTTCCAAACCATTTTTCCCCCTGCTGTATCTTGTGAAAATGGAAGCTATATAATTAGAGCTAGTTCTCTATAGTTATTATTAGACATGATTCACTACTGTTTGAATAATAAAATTATACTAGATACATTAATTTGAATCTATAAATTCAGTTTGTTCTAGTTTAAGGCAGTATGATGCTATAGACTAGCTGAGTTCTGCCCTGGCACTACTGCGCATGGGGAATCTTTGAGTTTCCACGAGCAATGCCACATTCTTATGCCTCTCAGTCTATTGCTGATAAATACGTGAGATAAATGATACAGACAAAATCTCCCTCTTTCTCCTCTTACCGTCTCTTCCATGAAACACTCATTTTTGCAAATGTCCACTAGCTCATGGAAGTAAAAATAAATAATTTGGATTTGCATTATTCTTCCATAGCTTCAGAAAAGTACTGCACAGTCTCCTTATAATTGGTATTTTCTGTCCCATTTACCTTGTACTTTTCATGGTAGGCAGCATTGTTTCAATTTCAAGTTTGGCCATGGCATCTGAGATTTGCCCTGATAGAAATTGAGGTTTGTTTCCCCTGCTGACATTAAATGACATGAATTCTCTCCGAATACAATAATAATTACTTTTATTCACCTTTGTCCACTTACAAAATTAATCAATTGACTGAAAGTCTTATTTGAAACAACAACAAAACCACTCTTTGCATCTGGTAAGCTCACATATATCTCAACCAGGTATAATGGGAAATTAACCTCCTAAAATAAATACAGAAATACCCCTGCCCTAATTACAGCTACGAGCACAGCTCCAATACTCTCTCTTCTGTGTTGTGGAACTCATGCGCTTGTTTAATAGTACGCCTAATTTAGACAGGCAGAGTGATTATGAGTGGTCCGGCATTAAGCCTGATATCTCAATACTTCCATGATTAGAACAGCGGCCTACTTCCTCCTTGGCTTTTATCTGTGCACATAAAATAAATGATGGTGATTGGGACTTTTAACTACAACCCACTCTGCCAGCAGCAAATGAAAACTACACATGATCCCAAATGTCTTTGCGTGTAGAATACCATTTCTCGGCTAAGATTTGTTGTTCTGTCACCAATTTATCAGTTGGGGCCATTTAACTCATACTCACTTGAGCAGAATTAAAAGTGTTTACTTTCCTCATAAGAGGGCAGTCACATATGTACCAATTTTGTTTTAACTGTGGAAAGCAGGGAGCTGAAAACAGACTGGAGAGGGGATTCAGCAAGGCCTAATCAATCACTGACAGATTACAGCTAAAGCCACTTCCATACCCATTAAAGCAGGACAAATGCAGAATTGCAACTGAACAACTTCTAGTTTTAAGCCAACAGTGGGACTTCCTAGTTATTTATCAAAGTCATTGCTGGTAAGCAGCATGCCTCGCTGCTCGATTGTACTTCACAGCAGACAGAGCTGACTGAAGCTTCAGCCATGAAAGAAGTGTTTATGCCCTCAGCTGTGGTGCTGTCAGCCCTCTGGAATTTACTGTAAATCACACAGCTTTTATTGCAAGATTTAGTAGCTTATCCTCTGTGGGCTCTATTCACTGCAAGCTTGTTACTATTTGGATGTTAGCCTCAGTCCATAAAGGGACTTGCTACACATCATCAAACAGCGGCAAAAAAACCAAAGGTTTCATTTTTCAATTTTCTAAACCCTAAACTCCTCAACAGTCATTGAATTTCATTGCAGAAAGTGGAAGTCTACTTTATTATGGTACTCAATTTCCCCAATGGAGTTATACACTTATAACATTACTTTTATTTCCAATGACAGGATCTGGCCATCTGTCCTGGCTATAATTTCATAACACACTCACTAGTTTTTATTTTAAGGGAATTTTAGATATTACATTGAGCTTGTGACAAAATTGTAATGTATATATAAAGGCCACAATAATGATAACTATATTTAGTACCAGCTAACATTTTAACAAAATATTTTTTCTTACTCCAGCTGTGGAAGAGCCCGCATGAGCTCCTAATACAATTTAACTGACAAATGGGGAGGGGGGGGAGAGCAAGTTTTAAAGACACAGAACTACAGAAAGGATTGGGGTTACTCAAGTCAGACCCGCATAGGACAATGTTACCCC
Source organism: Anoura caudifer (assembly GCA_004027475.1). Taxonomy (NCBI): domain Eukaryota; kingdom Metazoa; phylum Chordata; class Mammalia; order Chiroptera; family Phyllostomidae; genus Anoura; species Anoura caudifer. The sequence goes on from PVKU01000304.1 coordinate 49,003, forward strand.
ACAGGCAGTATGCATTTTGTCAGAAGTGGTGCTGCATGCTACTTGTACTAGAACTATTTCTTCTAGGATCATAGAGTGGAAATGCTAAGAAATCTTCGATTCTATAATAGAGAAGACCAACTTCATAGTGAAGAAGGTATACTCCATAAAAGTTTATTAATCTAACATGATATTTAAAGATATTTTGTCACTTGCTACATAATACTATGGGGCCACTTATAGCACACCCAGATCCAGTGAAACTCTGAATAGAAGCGGAATCGGAAAAGAGGTCCTGGATTGTTTCAATGCATTGTAATGTGCAAATAATTCCTAGAAGAGAGAACCTAGACCTACAAAGAAATGATTTTGTGGGAAGAAAGAATGACCTAATGACAAGCACCATTTGGAGGCTTCAGGTACAAAGTATGAAAACACTTTGCCTGTGGGGCTTCAAGGAGGAAATCACTGGAGGTGACGGTGGTTAAAGAACACTTGAGCCAAAACACACACATACATACACACACAAAAGAGCAAGATTGCTTTAAACTGGGAAGCCAATGTGATTAACTAGGAACAGATTAACAAGAAAGGAAGTGCATAGAGAGGGGAAAAACGGTCACAAGTACATAAATAGTAAATGAAAAGTGCTAACAGTCTGGCAAGTTTATATTTAAAAAAAATTCAGAAGCTCTTACCAGGATAAAAAGCAACTGGAATTTAGATTTTTCACAGAAATATACAGCTGTTTGTAGCCAGATTTTACATACCAAAAAACTATTCAACAACTTCTAACTTCTGCCATAACCAGTAAGTAACAGGCACCATATTTGACCTTCCACATGAAAAACAAATTTAAAACTATACAAAAATGTAAAACAATAGTTTTTGAACATTGAACATTAAGCAGCATTGAGAAATGACCACTGAGAGAGAGAAAAGAAACAAGGCAAACCCTATGATTGTCCCAGCTTGCTGCCTTTACAAAGTTTCCAGGCTGCACACAGGGAGAGGGAGTCCAGGTGAAGCCCAGAAGTCTCATGGGAGTAAGGAGGTGACAGAGTTAGGAAACCAAAGTAGCCAGAGATCACAGGGCAGCATACCAGAGAGGAGAGAGGCACAAAGAGAGGAGAATACCAGACATGGCACAGGGTCCCCCTTAAGTCTTTGAGTACTGATTAGCATATGCATGAGTAAACTGTCCAAGAAAGGGGGTAAAACTACTCAAAAGGAGCAGAGGTAAAAGTCCCTGGAACTCACACAGGGCTGAAATTAGTCCACATTCCCCTGGAGAAAATGTAAAAAACCTCGTAATTCATTTAGCATCAAGTAGAGTACATGGGAAGATACTGCTTCAGTAAAAGGGAAACTTAGCCCTGGACTAAAGGTTGCTCTGGGCCCATCTAAGCAAAATTCATAATCAAAACTTGAGAGAATCAAGCTTGTTTCCAAGTAGTATAATTGAGGTCCAGAACAAACCTCAAACTCAAGAAAATTTGTAGCAAGATAAATATATTTACCACCTATATATTTCACAATATCTGTCATACAATAAAAGATTCCCTGATACATGCAAAGAAACAGGAAAACATGTCATGTGGTGAGGGTAAGATTGATCAATAGAAAAAGATCCAGAACTGGCACAAGTGATACAATTAGTATACAAAAACCATCAAAACCATTCTTGTAACTATATTTCATATATCCAAGAAGGTAAAAGAGTGACAATCATAGAAACATTGATAGTATAAATGAGTGCCAATTCACATTCCTGGAGAGAAAACAAGCAAACAAACAGACAATGCAATACCTGAAAAAAAATCAGGCTGGGTACAATTAACAGATGAGACAAAGAAGAAGAAATGATTAGTGAATGTGAATGTATTGCAAAAGAAAATATTCAACACGGAAAATGAGATAAAAGACTTCGGAAAATGAACACAGTGTCAGTGTGCAGTGGGTCAACCATGAGCAGCTTGTGCCACTGTGATCAAAGTCATCAAAAGGGAAGTTTAGGAAAAAATATATGTGAAGGAAAATGGTCAAAATTTTCCAAATTTGTTGAAAATTATGGATATATATACATACAGCTCAGCAAAAGACAAGCATAAGAAACATAAATTAAAACTGTACTGATACATATCATAATTAAATGGCTTGAAGCAAGTAATAAGGAGAAAACTCTTAAACGCCACCACAGGAAAAAAATGACACATTATATATAGAGAAACAAAGACAAGAATAATAGTGCATTTCTTGATCAAAACAATGCAATCCGGAAGACAGTGGAGATTTATCTTGGAAGTACTGAAAGGGAAAGTCATGTATCACTGTAGAATTCTATACCCAGTGAAAATGTCTTTCAAAAATGGAGGGGAAATAAATAATTTTCTTATACATTCAAAAGTTGTAAAAATTTATTACCAGCACATCTGCATTGCAAAGAACTTCCTTAGGCCTAACAAAAATGATACCAGGTAGAAATCTGGAGGCACCCAAAGGAATGAAGGGCACCAAAATGGTTAGTAGGTGGGTGAATATGAAAGTTGTTATTTCTCAATTTTTTCATCTTTTGAAACATAATTCATTGTTAAAAGCAAAATTGGTTGCAATGTATTTTGGTTTCCATAACATATGTAGAAATACAATGCATGACAACAATAGCAGAAGTGCTAAGAAAAAAGAAAGTAAATCATTATTATTTTAAGATAAATTATTATGGTATAGATGTGTACTATATGCATCCATGTATCCATGATTAATATGTGACCAATCAATGATTAATAATCATTCTTATGTAACAAGATTAGCATTACCATTACTTCCTGAGTCTTTTGTTTTACCTGATTTTCTAAGACTCCTTTCAAATTTATATTGTGATAATAATACGCACCTCCAGAGTGATCCTATACATATTCAATGATTGAGATAAATTCTTCCAATCAGAATGAACATGGGCTACATACTGCTGGAACAGGGTCCTAGAGACCCTTGTTTGCTAGCCCTACCCATTCACTTCCTAGAGTATGGGGATGTCCTGAGTTCCCAAGGAGCAGGTGATGGTCGGGGAGCTTCCACAGAGGAGGAAAGGAGTTCAGTACTTAAAACTAGAAAGACAAATACCATATGATCTCAGATTTAACAGGAACCTAATCGACAAAACAAACAAACAAGCAAAATATAACCAAAGACACTGAAATTAAGTACACACTGACAGTGTGACCAGAGGGGAGAGGGGAGGGAATTTCAGGGGAAAAGGGTGAAGGGTTTGCAGGAACAATTATAAAGGACACATGGACAAAAACTAGGAGGGTGGAAATGGGAGGGAAGTGGGGAGGGTTGGGGGATTGGGCTGGGGTGGGGAGAAAAGGCAGAAAACTGTACTTGAACAACAGTAAAAAAAAAAATTACAAAAAAAAAAAAAACTAGTTTGCCTGGACTACTGCACAATGGCTGGCTGCAGGTTCTGTGCTCAACATAACTTAGCACTTAATAATCTTGGGTCTGTTTGTCTTATTCTCTCTTTTAGATAGACTATTTATCATTTGTTAGATGTGTTTTGTATTACCAATAATACTTAGCACCTGGGAGTTCAATAATTAATCTTCACCTTTAATGCTAAAATACTCATTGGAAAAAAAACAGTTCTCCATTCTCATTCATTCATCCTATTAATTTTTAAGTGTTACTAAGTTCTAGACACAAAACTGGGTGCTAGAGATAGGAAGAAAAGACAGACACAGCTTCATGAAAACCATAAAGTTTAATTTTAAAGTATTCAGATCTTATCTACCTAAAAATCCTAAAAATTAATAATAAAAATAATAAATAACCAGATGGTTTGTTTGAAAGGATAAGCTTAGGAAAATTTTCATTTTCATTACTTGCTCTTCACCCTCCTGGTTGTCTGTAGTACTTGGCACTGGTTACCATCTACTTAATGTTATTTCGTCCTACTTCTCTAATCACTTCACTGATCCTTTTAGCGGCCCATCTTCTCTTTCTGAGCCCTAACAAGTTATGTTTCCCAAGCTTTTGATATAAGCACCCTTACTTATGCATCTTTTCTTTTGATGATACACCAACCAATCTAGCAACAATTTTCAGATTTCACAGTTGGATCCTAAATGTAGAGGCCCTTCCTGAGCCTCAGCCTTTCCCCTTGGTTTCAAATCATCACTGCTCTCTTCCCCCAGGACTAGTCTATACATCCATTTACCAGCTCCAAGTTAACCCTCTGCCAGACTAAACCACTGCGACTCTCAAGTCATCCCGCTTTGTAGCCTTGAATCATTTTTGATTCCCCCTCACTCCTCCACCAGCATAATAAACTAGAACACACCTGAGATCAGGAGTTAGTTGACTTGTGTTCAAACCTAGTAAGCACCCTTACTACCTAGGTGAACTTGGGTTTTAATTAACCCTGATGTCTCAGTTCTTTTTGTTTTAAGGAAAAGATAGTATTTCCCAGCTTTGGAAACTAAATGAGTAAATGTATACAAAAATACTTGATGCATATCTGTGTTCCTTTACCCTTAAACTCACCTATGAAATCAATTGCACTAATGTAAATGATGCTGCCTCATCCTTCAAACTACATTAAACTGATGATTTAACTTTTTCTCAGTTGAGATATTTCACTTCTCCGAGCCTTAAATAATTTTGTTTGTACTTATCTCATAGCATTAACCCTATTTTGAAATTGTGGTACTTACTTCACAAACAGGGTTTCTGGATTTAACAAATTTGTTCTATCTAATACAGTAGCTATTCAAATTCAAATTTGTGGCTATTCAAATTTAAGTGTAAATTAAATATAATTGGAAACTAAATTATTTAGTTACTCTGGCTACATTTTAGGTACTTAATAGCAACATATGGCTAGTGGCTAGTGCCACGCTGTATACTGCTGTACGTTGTAGAACATTTCCCTCGCCTAAATTTTAAACTGCTTTTATGATAGCAGAACCTGCTAAAATAAGTACATGAATGGATAACCAAGGGGTGCTTTTAAAAATCTCTAATGTTATGGACCCTTAATTATGAATCAACAATTAGCTGCTTACCTTCTGCTGAAAACAATCATGGTATGACCTTCTTAGTTTCTTGCCCACCCCACCCCCTCAAAGGCAGATCCAGCCTAACCAAACTGGTTTTAGGACTTTTAAAAGAGAATGGGAGGAAAGAAAATAAATACAGTACAGGTACTCCAGAGGAAGTCAAAGATTTTTAGAAGGCAGCAGAGTAGAGTTTGCTAAAGTGTGTGAGATTAGTAAATTTTAAAAGATAAATGGGAAATTTAACAAATACTGCAGGGATGCATGTGCCACCTTTCCTGTTTGGAAGAAATAGGAAACAAAGGCTTGATTCACTGGGTCTATCCATTATAGCATGGGCCTTATTTGTTTGACTGCAACACTATTCTAGGTCTGAAATGCTATGGATCTGAGTTTCATAAAGATTATATTATTATATAACATCGCATTACAATTTTTTGATTTGCATAGTTTTTTGTTATATGACTTATATTACATATAATATAAATGTTTATGTTCATAGTAGCTTTTTCATATTCACAAAATAAAACTAGAATTAGATGGGGTAAAACATGTGACTTCCCTATTTTCATGCCACCATTGACCATACAGGCAAGTCTAAGAACCAATGTAAAGTTATATTCACATCTGTAACTGATACTCATCACCAATGGCATTCAGAAGTTTTAGAAAAGGAATGGACTCCTCTCACAGCAGGTTGACATAGGTTTTTTCTCTAAGAGGGGCATGAGGAATAGGGCCCCTTGACACCTTTTGACATTAATGGGTGTTGCACAGCCAGATCTCTGTGCCCTGCCTTGAAAATTTACCTAACTGTAAAATTGCATTCTACATAGTTTCATGTGGGAAGATGACGCATGTCACTCCTGGAAACTATCACATGTTCCTTGTAAATACATTGCTAAACTGCTCCTTACCATGGGTAGCCAGTTTTGGCCTTAAAAGATTTTTTTTTTATGTTCAACACAACCTCTTAAGAATGGCAAGGAAAATTTTCACTTCTGCAAAATCTATAATATGAAGGTAAAGCAAATGCTGAATTATTATTGCTCTAAGATTTATTTTTTAGCAGGAGGGGGCAGGTAATAAGAGAATTGGCATGTTACTTGACCTAATACAAAATCAATCATTAGCAACAACTTTGACAACTTCTAACTAAAAAAGATGACTGGGCTGGATACAGTAAATGCTCTACATGACAACACAAATGTTTTACAAGCTCAATTTTGCTTTACCTTTTCATTTGGTTTAGGAAGATGCTGATCAATGTTATGATTTTCATAGAATCAATTTTTAATTAATGAAATATGGATTCAATTACAATACATGGTAACAGCAAAACAATGTGTACAGACAGTTCATGCTGCTGTGTATGTCTTCTCTATTATAATCAAGTCTATTGAAAGCTCAAGTTGGTTTTTACCCTTTTAAAAATTTTATTCTACAGTTATTGTGACAAGACAGCTGTGTTCTTCCCACCAAACCACCATTGTCATTAACTAGCTGTATGACTCATTTCACTTTTCTTATGTTAATTTTCACAGATATAATATGAATGTTGTATTAACTACTCCACAGATTCCTGTAAGAATATAACAAAATCATAGAGTAAAACAACAGAAGATCTGGTATATGAGAATTAAAGTAGACGTTCATTAAGTTTTAAAGCAGTATAATTTTAATATATATGGAAAGCAGTTTTTCAGTAAAACTCATTTATTTTCCAATTCTAATTACCTTTCTTCAGTTTTATCTCAGTGCATAATAGATGTAAGGGTTCTATTATTTCGTTGATTCTTTCCTTTGTTCCTTTGCTTGTATATTTATTGTTTTTTGACACATATAAGATGACATTTCAGAGGAAAACAAACATGAATGCAACTCAGATTTTACATCCTATCAGCTTTTGAACAACTGTGAAATTCACTTAACTATTATGATATCACCAAGTCCACAGTGAATGGGCTTAAAGTGAGGACTGGCAAGATGCCAGAAAAATGTCCTTTCAGGAAAATAATAGAGACATTACTCTCCAAAGCAAGACCAGCAAGAGTCCAAGTAGTTTGGATTTATCTTCAGGAAGCCAAATTTCTTCTGGCTTCATTAGAAGAAGTGCTTACTTCCTAATATCTATTAATTTATTATCATTTTCTTCAACCTAAATGTAAATAAGAAAATCTGATTTTATCTTATACAGCATCTAAAATTCTGAAACAGGCATGGGAAAGGTCAGGGTACAGAGGTGGGTAATTACTTGCAGAGGATAGTTTTAAGGAAACATCACAAGATACTCCCAAGTCCTGATAGAACGCTGGTCTTTACAACATAGAGGATGCTCAAAAAATATGTACTAAACAATGAATAAGGCAGAACCACTGGTACATTCTGTCTCTCTTATCTCACAGTACCCAATAAAATACCCATACAAAAAAGGTACTCAACAAATATTTGAGGAAGTAAATGTAATGTTTGGTGAGCAAACCATGTTCATTCTCTGGGTTACTACTCTTGAGTCCTTAGAATGGTTCCTTAGTCCAATTATACTGCATCAGGATTGAGATCTTTAGTGAAGACTTATTCCATGGACCAGGAAAAGCCATATTAACTCATGTACATCAGTTCATTTTCTTAAAACTGAAGCCCAGCCCTGGCCAGGTGGCATAGTTTATCAGAGAATCCTCCCATACACCAAAAGATTGCAGGTTTGATCCTTGGTCAGGGCACATACCTAGGATGCAGGCTCAATCTCAAGCCAGGAGGTAACCAATATGTTTCTCTCTCATGTCAGTGTTTTCCTTCCTCCCTTTCTTCCTTCCTTCCTCCTTCCTCCCTCCCTCCCTCCCTTTCTTTCTTCCTTTCCTCTCTCTCTCTCTCTCTCTTCCTCTGTCTCTGCTCTGTCTCTAAACTCAATAAACATATCCTCAGGTGATGATTTAAACAAAATTAAACTGAAGCCCAGTTCTAAGACACTTTGTTTTCCTGAAAAACTTTCTATCCTTGAAAAGCCATCTAATAGAATTCTTTAATCTACTTTCCACCCAGAATACACCACTAGAGGAACCACAACAGTTTCACTAAATTAATTTAGTCTTGGGAATATGTCAAGTCAAACTCTCTTAATCTTTTTTTAATTGTATTTTTTTCCATTACCATTTATCCCCGTTACACCATCTCCCCCTGCAATCACCACCCTATTGTCCAGGTCCATGAGTCCTTTTTCCTTGCTACTTGATCTCTCCACCCCCTAACCACCCCGCATAGCTGTCATCTTGCTCTCTATCTATGAGTGTGCCACTACTTTGCTTGCTCAGTTTGTTCTTTAGATTCCACATACGAGTGAAATTATATGTCATTTATCTTGCTCTAACTGGCTTATTTCACTTAACATAGTGTTCACTTAACACACGTCAAGTCAAACTTTTTGAATCTTGATGTTCAGCTTGAATTAAAACATTTAACAGTTTGATTTATCCTCCTTGGTTCATATTTATCCTCAATAATGCACTGTAAATTACTCTCCACTTATTTCTCCTTTCTCCCCAACATGCAACTGTTACAGAAAGAAGAGAGAGACCCAAGTCAAGATCTCTCCCCTGCCTCAGTTCTTGTCTCGCCCACAAAAGAATAATTTGATTGAAAGACAAACATGTATAATGGAAATGAAATAGCGAGTTTATTTATGAAACACAAGCAGGCACCTGGCAAGTCTAAATGCCCCACATAATAGAAGAAAGTTGTCAGTAAATTTGTTCGTAAGTTTGTGAGTTTGTTCTATACACTTGAGCCGAGGCTACAAGTGGATACATAGCTGATCTAAGTACACTGATTATTGGGGTTCAGGGATTATATACCTCATCCGGCTTCTGGATTCTGCCTTTTCCTCCTTCTAAATCTTGGGAATAATGTGCAGCTATAAAGACTTTCTTTCTCAGTTAGTAAAGGCTCTTTGTCTTAGTGAAGTTGTTACAGAGGCTCCCTTTCCCAGCATAGAATCTCAAGGACTCCCCACCCCTTCTCTGTGTGCTCTTCCTGCTTGTGACATTCAGAACACCCAGCAATCTTAGTAAGATGGTTACAGAAGCCCCTTTTCTCAGCACAGTGTCAAGGATTCCCCTTCTGTGCTATTTGCTTGTGATGCTCAGGATCCCTGGCAATCTTATCAGACCCAGCTCAGGGCTGCTGAGTTAATTGGTGAGACGTGTCTTCCTTTTGCTTCTAGCTTCCTGTATTGAGTTCTTTATTAGATTGTAATGGCGAGGGCTCTGCCTTTATTTCCCCTCTGGCAGCTCATTCCTATCTGCTACCTAACACAACAGTCATTCCTATCTTTGGTTATTTCTTTCCCATGGCCTGATATAATCTCATTTCTTTAGTTTTCCATCCCACACCTTAAGTCTCATCTTCAATACATAGTCACATAGCACCTTCTTTTACAGGGTAATTTATCTCTGTGTGAGTTATCCTTGCCAACTTTAGAATATTCTGCCTAGTGTAAATACTATTGTGCAAAGTTTAACAAACATAGATTGAAAGTACTTTGAGGGTAGAGAACACATCAGGCACTTTCTTTGTTTTTGCATTATTCCTACAAAATCTGTCATAGCACCCAGCACTTTGAGAGCTCAATGGATACTTGCAAGTTTGCATAGAATAAAACAGAATTGCTTGGTAACACTATTTAAGGACATACAAAAAAGTGGAAAAGTTTGTAGGTAGAGAGCTATGCTAAAATTATTAATAATAACTAAAAAGGATACATTGAAGGGAATTTACACCAAATGACTAAGATGACTGTATCTAAATATCGTATATTCAACTTATTTTTTAATTGTAATTTTTGTCACACCAGAAATAAGTTTTATAAGAGCAGAAATTGTAGTATTTCATTCACTGTTTTATCCCAAGAGAGTGGTGCCTGGCATGTAGTAGGTGCTCAATATTTATTTATTGACTAACTTATTGAGTAAACGAATTTAGGGAAGTAATTATAGGTAAATGAAAATGATTCCTTTGGGCTTATTTGATGGTATAAGCATTTCCTTTGTTATCAGAATAAAGTCACTTAACACACATCTCACCCAAACCCTTTGCCTTTCTTTCTGATAGGAACTCTCTGGATGCAAAGGACTAAAAGAAAAATCCACCAAACAGGAAAAAACATGGGTTTTCTGTGAACGAATTTTGGGAAGGGAAATAAGAGAAGGTAGTCATGTGGTTGCTGTTGTTGACAGCATTACAGACGCCACTCACCTTCCTCTCCTTCGCCCCCCTCCACCCAGGGCTCCCACCCACCTTTACCACGTTGTTGTCTCTGTCCATGGGGTCTGCATATATGCGTACATGTTTTTTGGCTAATCTTTTGTGCTTTCAAATGTCCTTTTTATTAATTCCATTTTTTTTACATAGCTCAATTCAAAGCAATTTAGTAAGGCAGAGTTACCTTCTTCCTGCCGTGCTAGTTTTCTAGTCATTATTAGGGACTAGTGCCTCTCTAATGAGAAGTGGGTGGAGGAAATCATAGCTTTTTAGCAGCAAATTAAACCATACACAAGGATTGAAGAGCAATTACAGTAGCTTGCATCTCGTGGTAGTATAGCTGGTAAATGATCAGTTTGTTTCTCAGGGCATGTAAAGCAACGTTCAAATTCATTGGGTCTCACACCTATCATTAATTACTCTTTTTAGAAAGAATGGCAGATGACACCAGACATTCAGTTACTTTTCTTTTATCCTCCAGCCCCCGTGAGCAGCAATAAGAGCAAAAAAAAAAAAAAAAAAAGAAAGAAAGAAAAAAAGATAGAGAGAGAAAAAACTCATGCAAATGGACAACAATGTGATGACTGGAGTGGGGGTGGGGAGGGTGTAGATGAAATAAGGTAGAAAAGGGATAAATGGTAATGGAAAAAATACAATTAAGAAAACTTAAAAATGAAGTAAATGCTAAAAAAGAGGAAAGAAACTTTAGGCCATTTACAAATTTTTTACTAACTATAAGTTAGAGTCCCTGCAGAGTGGGATGGGCCAGAAAAATCTTTGATATTCAGGACTGATCTTATTATTTCTAATAATTTTAAAATTTTAACTCATTTTAAATTGAAGACATGTCTTTGTCTGTATTTCTCTCATATTATTTTTTTAAGATTTTATTTATGTATTTTTAGAGAAAGGGGAAGGAAAGAAGAAAGAGAGGGAGAGAAACATCAATGTGTGGTTGCTTCTCACATGGCCCCCACTAGGGTCCTGGCCCGCAACCCAGGCATGTGCCCTGACTGGGAATCAAACTGGTGACCCCTTGGTTCTCAGCCCATCTCAATCCACTGAGCTATGTCAGCCAGGGCAATGTATTTCTCTCATATTATTTAATGCAGTACATTGAACCATAGGAACACACATGTTATTTGAAAGAATTTGGAAAAAACATTTGTAGTTATTATAAAGTGTATAAGCTAAAAATGAAAAGAAAGCAAAAATGTTAATACATTTTATAAGTATTACAGTGTTTCTGTAATATGGAGTTTTATTTTTATTATTTGCTTGCTTATAACTTGACATAAATATTTGATAAGTCATCTAAACTCATTTTCCTAAAAACAGGTTATGGGTTTTGTAGATATGTTTTACACTTGCATTTTTAATAATACATAGTATTATGTTCTTAAAGAAATAGATTCTTTAAAATTATAATAAAATTTCACTCAATATATCGATCACCTACCTCATGATAAACTTTTACATTTGCTATATGTTTTGATTTTACATTTGTCTTCATTAGATGCTTTGCAACCTCTCAATTAACATGCATTGTCATTTAACACTTGATGTGGAATTTAGGATTGCCATTGTCCTAGGCTGTCACGCAGAGCAGATCCTTACAGTTCATTGCATTCAATTTCCCATCGAAGGCTTAAAACACTTCTAACCCCGGCCCAGTGGCTCCATTGGTTAATGCATTGTCCTATGAATGAAAAACTTGCAGATTCAATCACCAGTTAGGGTGCACACCTAGGCTGTGGGTTTGATCCCTGGCTGGGGAGTGTATGGGAAGCAACTGATCCCCATTTCTCTTTTACATTGATGTCTTTCTCTCTCTCTCTCTCTAAATCAATAAACAAATTTTCAGGGTGAGGATTAAAAAAAAGTCTACATCATCACTAAAAGGTGTAGCCAATGGAAACATCCTCTGTTGATGAGCTGATGCCCAAGGCACCCCACTATATAACTGACTAAGGTATGCCATTACAAAATTCTTTTTATATGTCTGAAAAATAAACTAGCCTATGTTGTTGTTTATTTTATTTTTGCTTATGTTTCTTTTTTTCTTTAATATTCTAGGAGATAGCTTATATTACTATGACTTTGGAAAAAAGAATATGGCAAAATGGAAATTTTTATGGCTTTATTTTTCAAAAGCTTGACTTTAGAGGAAATTAAAGGTCTTGAAGAACATGAAGGAAGAGAGATTGTTCTCTATTCTAAAGAGAGATTTCCTGGAATGTAGGAGAGAAGAGGCAAGAGAAACAATTCTGTAGTTCCCAAAGGTAGATGAGACCCATAACCCACTGCCCACTAAGACTACTTGTGAGGTACCCAAATGGCAAGCAGAGACAGTTGAGTGGTCTACCAAGAAATAATGTCAGAATCAACGTCATCCCAGGTTTCCCTGCCTCAAGGTGACAAAGACGCAGCCAATTACAGCAAAACTGAAAGAGACACATGTGAACAATGACTATCTCCTGAGTTACCTCTATGAGCAATGACTGAAAAACAACTTGGAGAGGGAAGTATCCTTAGATTGACTGGGATTCTTTCTACCAGCTCACTAGCCCAGAGGTAAAAAGGCAGAACTTATGTATTTACAGAGATTAAGAAAGTATAGGGTCCAACACAAATAATGCCCCTTTTTATGACAAAATCTGTTATTACAAAATCATAAGTATGTAAGTCTGCTACATAACAATATCACAGGCAAGCACACCATATGACATTTCAGGTGATATGTTCAAATTAAAACTATAAATTATTATAACCACATTATTACCCTACCAACTACACTGAAGTGGGCTTTACTTCTGCTGGACCCTGTACTTTTTTGTACACAAGAGTTTTAGATTTTTTCATGCCTAATTGATAATATCAAGTGGCTTCCAATGACATTGTTTTCTTCATTGAATGTAGTCCAGTTCCCTAAAGCTTAAACTTTGGCAACCAGAACTGATTATCATCACCAGGGTTTGGTTCTATGAGTAAAGGCACCCTATAACCTTCCTTGTTCCAGTCATTATGGTTTTTAAAGTCAAGCAGAGTTAGTTTTTCTTTGTCAGCCACAATATAATGATGACTCAGGCTATTCACAGCATCTTCTTCATTTATATCAACATTAAAAATGTCTTTTCAACTAGGCTTTTACCAACATTAGGTTTAATATTAATTTCCAGTAAATTTATTTATTTCCCACTTTTTTTGTATCTCTTTTCTTTGAACTTCAAGTGCAAAACATTGTAATGTTCATACTCTTCAATTCTTGGCACGTCTTCTTCATTAAACTGTCTTCATCATTACACTCTCTAAGGCCACTCTTCTGTTTTATTTTATTTTATTAATATTCCTTTTATCCCTGGATTCTTACTACCATGACCCCTTATAGGCACTTATTCAAATGTGCCTGATATAATCTCTTACATAGCTACATATTCTGAATAACTACATAAAGTTATTTGTATATGGGTATGTGCTAGGTGTTTTAATATCCATATATTTTCCTTATATGGTATTCTGTTCAAATGTGTTATATTAGACCCTCTGATTTGAAGGGTTCCTTATTTGGTGTGAAGTATATTAGCTATCCCACTTTGCTTTTTTGGCATCTTAAAATCTTCCAAGCAGACCTCATGATGCACCATTGAAGGTCTTCCCAAAGGATACTATTAGCTCTTTAATTTTGTCTTTTTAGCTTGAGCATCCCTTTAGCTAAAAATCCACCTAGGTGTATTATCATTCAGTCTGTTTTATATGTAATGCTATTGGCTTTTGTAAGATCCTCAGTTATTTCAATGTGAGGAAGTTAGAACCTAAAAGAATAAACCAGTTTGTACAAAATGCTCAGAGTTGAAAATGGAGCTTCTTGGAGCAAAATCTACCTGTGTTTACAAAAGACTACACCATGTATCATAGAATAAAGGAAACTTTTCCTGCCTAAGCTACATCATGGATGACAAAGGATCCAGAGAGCATGTGTGCATGGAAAAACAAAAGGAACTTCCCTCTATTTCCTGGACTATCCCAAGTAGCTTCTCTGTTATTGTAACTTGATAATACTAGAAATTATGTTAGTTTAATTGAATCTATCTTGTTCTAGGACTCCATACCTTTGGCTAATTCTTTTTATGTATATATTTTTGCTTTTTTTATATTAAAATTGTCCACAAGGCACATTTTTAAACTGAAAGTTTTCCTGTTTAAACTTACCCTACCCTCCCTGCAAATACACACTCATGCACAAGAATACACACCAACCCCTGCAGGGCATGGGCAGCTGGGTCTTTTTACTTCTCTGATGCTCATTTTCCAGTATTATCATATTAATCACTCAGATATTTACACAACCCTCCCAAATGAAATTCCTACTCAACACTGTGGGAGAAAAGATAGAAGCTCTCAAGAGCATTTTGAAACCTCCGTAGCCACATAGAAAACCAGGAGCACAGCTTATTACGTCCTACTAGTAGGAAGAAAAGAAACCCTTTGTGCTTTCGAATATCACCTACATCCTGACTTTGATGGGAAAATGTTGCTTAGAAAAGTAAAATCAACTTAATGGAAGACAATGGATGCAAAGATGTTTAAATGGTAAATGCCGATATTTACCGATTTTAACTGAGGCAGAGTCATGGAATTAGTCTATGTTGGAAAATATTTGGAAGTGATTACAAAGCACATTTTCCTAAGAGTTAGAGATTTCTAAAAATATTTATTGCAAAGGGACTCTCTGGGATAGCTCACCTACCAATTCTAGCATGACTAAACCTAATCAGACCTTGAATCAGGAAATGTCACACTTCCCCTTTTATGCATTCTGCTGCCCATCTTTATATGCCAGACTTCATCATTGGCCCCTAACCTGCTTTTGGCCCTTTGAACTTTACCTGCATGCCAGGATCTTGCTTATGGCTACCATCCCGGGATGGGACTCTGATATTGCCTCAGGCTTCCTGGCATCAAGCCTGAACTCTGCCCCTGGCTTGCCCTGCAGGCCTTCTGGCATTCCTAGGTGGACTCTGGAAAGAGTCCAGGCTTTCCATGTGCTCTGGGACACTTTACCTAGGTCATGGTTTTTCTCTCCAGCTGCCAAAGTATTTTTTAGAATTCCACGAAACAGTTTCATTTTCTTCCCTTCCTATTTCATTTCTGAGAACTAGAAAATCATTCACACATTTATTTACACAATCAAGCAAATATTTAATGAGCAAATTCGATGGCCACAGCACTCTCAGTGACATGTGGACAGTACACCTTAACAGAACACAGGGGTCTTTTCTAAATTAGCTTTGTATAAGTTAAACATTGAGTTTATGTTTCTTTGGAAATAATTTTAAACTGCATTGTTCAAAATAGAAAAAGTAAAATTATTTTAACAACTACTTTCCACTCTGCCACAGTCCTATGCCCCAGTAAAAGAAGTCAATGACATTAAGAAATGTACATAAACTTTGGCTTTCCATGAAACACATAGACAGGATGTGTTTCTGTGAAATTATTTACAAAAGAAAGTTCAAGAGTCGTGAAGTGACATATCTTACATGGGGACAAAGAATATAAACACAGTGTTATTTCACTTTTAATTAAAACTACTTCCTTTCTCCCCACCTCACTCCAAAACCCAATCAATAGAACCAAAACTACACTTTTCATTAGACACTGATGAGATCAGGAGAAGGTTGAATGGAAAATATTTGTTATGTTCCAGTCTTGCAGCTATGCTAAAATAGGTACTAAAAAAAAGTGTTGACCCAAGTTTACTCCATGGTTGCTTACACATTTTACTTTTCTTTCAGAGTGTTATTAGATTGAAGAGAAAAACTAATTAAAGCCACACAGACTTGTATGGATTGTAGGAAATTTACCCATGGGAAAACAATCACCGCCTTCCCACCCATGAACAGCCTATGTCAGATCTATGTACCAGCATTTTTTATTTCAAAACAACATTGAGTTTTGTTCAAGTAGTTTATTTAATAGGAGCAGTTCACTTATCAATACATGGCTGACTCAGACTAAATTTACCCTTTCACACACTAACAAGTGTGCAATGTGAAGATTACTTTTTTCTTATATTTCCATGACCCGTCATCGAATTCAGTGTAGCATTCTCTATGCGTAGTATGTATTGAAACTTACATATTTATTTAACAAATATCCATTGATGACTAACTGTGTGTCAGACATTGCCTCAGGTGCTAAGGAGATCTCAGTGAGGGGAAAAGACAAAAAAATCTTGTTGTTATTATGGAGTATATAATTTACAGGGGAAATGGAAAAATAAATAAATATACAGTATGTTGGGTGTAGTGAGTACTATAGAGTGGGGAACAGCAGGTAAGAGGCATGGCAAGTGAGGGATGAGAATGTGCAGTTGTGAAAAGGTGGTGACAGTTTAGTTGAAAGAGACGAGGAAGTGAATCATGAAAGTTATCTGGGGTAAAGAGTCCTCCTAGCAAAGGGAAGAGCTGATTCAAAGCCAAAGGGTGGAGGGTGTCTGGCTTGTTCAAGGAATAGCAAGGAGAGGAACATGGTAAGGGAGGAAAGTTCAGGACCAGGTAGGGCAGGGATCTGTAGGTCCCTTGAGGTGAGGACTTTGGACCCACCCCTGAGGGAGGACTTTGGACCCCTCTCTGAGGGAGGTGGGATGCCTCTGAAGGCTTCTGAGTGAGAGGGACATACTCTTACAAGTTTTAGAAGGATTTATTTGGTTGCAATATTGAACATAGGGGCTGGGGGATTATTTCTAAGGTCTTTTTTGGCACTATGATCTAAATCCATACTATTAAGTGATATAAGTATCTCTCCATTTCAACATGAAATAAATAATCAAACAATGATACTCTTAGCAGCTTTAGAGATTACAATTACAACATTTTAAAGTCAAGTCTAAGTATAAAGAATGTAGTAAAATCTAAGACTGCCTTACTTTGGCAGTGAGAAAAAGAAGATGAAATGACCAAGAATTCTGCAGAATAATTCATTATATATTCAAACCACAAAGCTTCACAATCCAGAAGAGAAGAAACTGTTTGGAAATAAATACAGTGTCTTATAGCAGAATACACTTCAAAAATAAAACAGGGGAATCTTGGCTCTGAAAGTGCTACTTGGAATGACTTGGATAAGTTTCTTAACATATCTGTGCCTCAGTTCCAAACCTGAGAAAATAATATTGACATCATAACATATGAAGATTAAGTGAGACATTATGTGAAAGGGCTGAACATGGAGTAAGTGTTCGATAAATGTTGGTTCTCTTCTTCCTTCTTCTTTTGACTTGTCGGCAATATCAAATTTTGACATGAATATTTGACCTGTGGTGGGACATTTTTGTTATGTATACTTATTAAGGCCAAATATTTTGATATACCATTAAACAAAAATAAGCACATAGACTGAAAGAAAGCAAAAAAGGTTAATTCTCAAGCTCTCATGAAGAGTAAGTTGTATAAATGGTGATGAAAAATAATAATATTCCCATGTAAATCCCCCCAATCCCTCCATAATGGTTGAAAATCTTTAAAATATAAGGAATTCATCAAATTTAAAATTTATTTAATTTTTGAGGACTAGAAGTTTAGTTATAAAGAATGAATAAATCCCAGGCTTCACAAATTTGAATTATTGTAAAAAAGATATATCACAGGATTTCAAAGATTATTATTTTGAAATTCTAAAAATAAAATTAAAAACAAGTCAATCCTATACAAATATATCTGGGAGCAATAATATATATATATATATAAGTGACCTAATATTGTTATTAATATAATTAGTGCTATCTAGAACACTGTAAATATTTTGTCTTCTCTTTTTATATTTGTTATTAAAGTTTTCTAATAAAATAACTGAAGTTCAATATATTCAAAGGTGACATCTAGAGAAATCAGCTTAGTTTCAATCAAATAGACTTCTGTTTCAAACCTTGTAACATCATTGTCAGATGCACCAACAAATCATTATTTTCAGGAGTATAGCCATAATGTGGTGACGCATGGCATCCTCTCACTTACAAAACTGGGCTAATACAAATGGAAAGGGTAACAAATCCACCAAAGCCACATAGTCAACACTAAATCAAAGTCATATGATAAACAAAAACGATAGAAAGAGAAAAAAGCATCCCATCTGTTAAGTGTCAGAAGATTCAGAACTGTATATAGTCCTAAATTTTGCTGAAAACTTCAGAAATAGAAATAATGTAAAACACCATATAAATATTAGAATTCTCTGATAGAAAAAGACACCAACAATGAAAATGTTGCTGAATGAATGCAAAGTGAATAGCCCTCTACAAATGAGCAGGCTGACAAATGAGAAAGTCATGTACCAGAAAATCTACTGGACTTAAAATATTAAATATGTTGAGTAAATAAACATTAGTTGTCTTGTTGCTTAGTTCTCTTAGGAAAGAACATTTTCTTCATAAAAGCATACTAAATGATCCTTCAATCAACTCACTTTCACATGACATGACAAATGTGTTGGAGAACCAAAAAAAAAATCATTTGATTAGATTAGTAAGAAGCGGGAGAGTCTGATTCACCCATAAGATGATAGAAGCTATATTGGTTCTAGTGACACATTTAAGATGGCTTTTCCAGTTGCTTGATTATAGAGGTTGCTTTTGGAGCTCCTTTCAGGAAAAATTAATAAAATTCTTGAGCTGAAGTAACCTTTTTTTCCTAACCTTAATCTTGAAATCAAGAAACTTTCTAAGCTATCAAATGAGGTGTAGTTAGCAGGTTGTGGAAGGAACAGTAGGGAAAAGGCTCTAAAAATATGCCACATCCAGGGCAGTGGTGATGTCTAGGAGAGCACTGTGTGGGATCACAGGGTTTGGGACTCAAAGCCTTAAGCATGAGCATTGAAACATGGTAATCACCTGTGATCATGCAGGGCAGCTGCTGGTGCATGTTACCTAGGTCTGACTCATTTTTCGTGCTTGTACATTTATACATATATTTTTGGCCCAGTGTGACCTGTAGAAGATTTCCTAACAGATCTTGGTGTTATTAAACTTTCTAATATGACATGCTCTTGAACATCTCTTTCTTCCTTTCCCTTGAGGAAACAATGAGCCAAATCACATTTGCGATATTTCCTCAGAGTTTGCAACAGGATATACATTTAAGGATATTTGAAATTTATCATATGTTAAATAAAATATCTTCTCCAGTTACATTTTGGTCCTGACATTGAGGTTTTGTCTGTCTTACGAAAATGGCAACCGATACAAGCGCAGGAACACCATCTGAAGGTAGGATGTCTTTCCTCTAGACCATCGACTACCCGGTGCTCAAAGTAAGCATTCAAACACTGTATATCTTACCCCTGAAGATTATTGGCATAGATTACATGGAAATAAAATTAAATTTAAATTTAAAATGAATAGCACCTTATTACAACCATGTTGATTATTGTGTAACAGTTCACACTACAATGGCTAGTCTGGCATTTAGAAGTTGTTCTAGGTGTGTGAATAATGAGAATAAGTACAAAGCTTTCTCATTTAAATGAGAAATATTATATAACTCTGAAATTCTTGCATAGAATGAAATATCTCATTTTACCTAAATAAGGTAAATCAGATGTGTGGCACATCTTATTTTATCTCAATGGAATGTCACATACAGATAATATCTCAAAATGACCAAATATTAAAACAAAATCTGAAAATTCTAGATTACTTTAGTTTTCACTTTTCTAATGAGTTTTGGCTTCAGTGAACTATTCTAATATGGCGGTTCCCAGAAAGAAGTGGATTGGGGTAATAAAGGGTAAAGAGGATCAAATACACTGTGATGGAAGAAGATTTGACTTTGGGTGGTGCGCCTACAATGCAATATGTAGATGATGCATTATAAAATTGTACACTTGAAACTTGTAATTTTATTAACCAGTATCACCTTAATAAATTTAATATAAATAAATAAAAGTAAAAATAAATACAATTTCTTAATGATTTTGTTTTAAATATTTAGCTATATCTGATAATGTAATGTGAGAATTGAATTGACTTTATGATGATTTAATTCACCATTGACATTGGACTGGAAAAACATAAAAGTCTATTTTTATTTTTTTTGTGGTTGATTTTGTCAAGGGTAGGACCTAGAAAGGAAGATACCATAATAATACACAAATATTTTAATCATTCCACTCTACAGAGTGAACAAGAAAACAAGTAAACAAATCAACACAATTCAGGAAGGAATTTTATTTCAATGTCTTACCTCTATGAGACTCAGTTCTTTCACCTGTAAATGAAGGTAATAATGACATCTTCATTTGATTGCTATGAGAATAAACAGATAATATAAATTTAATTTAATTTATTTTACTATGTAGCCTGGTAGCAGTAAGCATTTAACAAATGTTACTTTCTGTTTACCTTCTTTTGTAATAAAGACACAAAGTCCAATTTTTCAAAGCCTTATATCATGTTAAATATCAACTTTTCCGTAATGATTAAATCCCTGATAATCTTTTATACTATGCTCTTTGTCTTTGATTGAATAAGGACTCAGGATGTCTACACATTACAATCAGAGATGACACTATAATCTAATATTGGCCCTCTTCTCTTTAAGAATGGTTTGTATTACAAAGTCAATTTGTCAATTCACTGCTAAGAATTCAAACACATATACCCAAGGAAACAATGCTTATGTAATCTGTTATTTACCTAATGTATTATATAAGTAACTCTGAAAAATTTAACAACTCTCAATAATATTTTATGGGGAAATATTTTGAAAACTCCAAGTTGGGACTTTGGTAATATATGCCAACCACACACAGTAAGAATAAAATTTATCTTAGCTATAAGCTACTATGAGATCCTCTGTAGACTAAGATGGCACAAATTGGGTCAAGAGAGTTTTTCTTGCTACCTCCACTGCTAATCTTTTTCAGACACCATTAGTATATCTATTCCATAATACCTTTCTTCTCTACACACACACATACACACACACACTTATTCTTTTTCTCTAAGAACTATTGACTGTCTATTACTACTACTCCTAATTACTATTTCTTCCCTGCTAGTTACTGCAGAACTTAATGCAAATCTATGATCCTACATTCACTTCTTAGAAGCCACTAAAGTAAACACATAACCCTTTTGATCTGGGGGAAAGGAGATAATTAAGGCTTATAGTCAGGAAACTCATGGAAATCTAATGATCATTAAATATCTTAGCCTATACATTTATTTCTACACCATGCCTTGACCTCATAAGTTTTCTCATTTAGGACCTGAAGAAAAAAGATGTACAAAAGATTGAGAAAAAATCATCTAAACTACAACTGCAGATGCTGAGATTTGACGAAAAGGATGGAAAAGGAAGTAAGGAATAGGACTAGATATATAAGAGGAATAGGTTTTAGAACACAGGTAGAAAAGGTCTCAGTTACTATTTGTTGAATAAGTGCATGCAAGAATAAATAAGTCAGTGAGATGATCTTGAGTAAATGTGTTTTGAAAACTATAAAGCAATATACAATTGAAAGTTGAGTCCTCATCTCTCTGGTCTAGCTTGGCAAATGGGAATGGTTGGGGATTGTTAGAGTGTGTAGTTGGTGTAATAACAGACAATTAGATATTCTTATACTCACAGTAGTCATAGAGGTGGTGGGGTATGGGGAAAAAAAGGCTTTAACTGCAAGTCATCTGAGTTTAAGGTCATGTTCTGTCATTTCCTAATCCGGATGACCTTGGATAATTATTTTAGCATTCTGAGCCTCTGCTCTAGCATATGCAAAATGATGGAATACTAAATAAGTACATACATACATTTTTAATTAAAAATACAACTGTGCTCTGCAACTCAGAACATCAGAAAGCTTGAATATGGGTAATTTTTTCACTGTCCTAGCAGCATTGTTTATAGAATGGGAGACACCCACATAACTCCAAGACATCCAGTCAGCTGTCTGGGTGACTCCAGACACAGAGGTGCGTGGCATTCTGCCATTGGAGCACGTGCATGGCTGATATTTTCCTTTCCTAACTGAATGTTTGGATAGTCTGGCAACACAGACTAAGATGGACCCAATTAGCTAGTACTGTCTCTATACTGCTTACCATAGGTGAGAGCCCCTCCTGAATAAAGAAAATAATAAGAGAATCATTTTGCTCGCACTTCCATTCAAATCAAGTCACTGAAGGCATTCACTTGAACAGAGTACATCCTTTATGGAGAAAGAAGAAAGATGAACACGCATTTTTCTAGCATAAAAAAAAAATACATTGCCAAGGGTCAAGTAGCACATTGCTAGCTGAGCTGGGGCCCAGTATGGCTTATTATGGCTATTTGCTGAGAGATCTTGTATCAAGTCACTTGGCTCATTTTTATACTCACTTTTTTTCCTGTTTAACAAGTGCCAGACATATGAGGCCTTAATGAGTTTAATTAAAGTCAATTGTAGCCAAAAAATTTAAAAAATAAAAATGAAGTCAATGGCAGCCAATAATTCAAACTTTATAAATGTAATTTGGGAACAAACAAAACTCCTAAGTCCAAATATGAAATATTCTACTTAAGTAGAAGTTTAATCATATTTACAAAATAAAATTGCCAAGTATATAATGGGATGATATCATACAGAGATCTGATTTCCATTGCTGGATCTAACTCTAGCTGACTGTGTCATTTGGGCAAGTAAAATTTTCAACTAAGATCTTTTTTTAGCACTTAACACCATGATTGTGCATAATTTGTACTTAATAAATACAGGGGTCTGGCACAAATAATGCCCCTGTTCTTGCTACAAAATCTTTTATTACAAAATCGTAAGCATGTAATTCTATAATATAACAATATCAAACTCAAGCACACCATGTGACATTTTAGGTGAAATGTTCAAATTGAAACCTTAAATTATTATACCTATATTATTACCCTACCAACTACGCTCAAGCAGGCCATACTGATTCTACCAAACCCTGTATTTATTGAACACATGAGTGTTTAATAATGTGCAGTGCTAGAAGTAAACAATAGGGACAATATGAAATGAAGACAGCACACAGCTGGAGAGGAAAAAAGGAAGCTAAAGGAGGGGAAAGAAGCTCACTTCATTAACTCACAATTTTTTGTAATTCTCCTGATTCTAGATTGTCACCCCTTCCTAGAAAGATTTAATGTGAGTTATAATGAGTTTAAATATTATGAAGAATTTATCACTTTTGTAGGATGTACTATTAAGTGTCATACATAATTAACATAATAATTTGGAAATGATTCATTTCCAAAACAAATGGATGAAGTCTATAAAAGTATTCAAGACTCTTACTAGCTCTTTGTAGGCTTCTCCTCAAATGTGCCACATTTAAACTCATTGAGGTCACTCTTTAAAAAAAAATAGATGTCTTACTACAAAAATAGCATCTAAACATCTGTATTATTTATCTACCATATTAATCAAAAATTCTTGTTAGATCCATTCTCGTTCTCATTCTTATCCAAATCATTTGGTTTTCATATTCTACTCAAATCTACTCTCCTGTCTGAGAGAAGTTTTAAGACTTGAATGACACCATCTTCACACCACAGTGATTTTCAGTATTGTCAGGCACCAAGAATTGATATTCATAACCACCTTTTATAAGAAACCAAAATATGTTATTGAAATGTGTAAGATGAGAGGGTGGAGACGGCAATCAATTTTTGAATTGAGAAGGTTGCATGGTTAAATTCTAACAAACCAGTCACCTAGCTTTTCTCTACCATTAAAAATAATAGTTTTCCCGGATGAAGAATTAAATGTTCACTTTGTTGAAAAGTACCAGAGCTTGGCCTAATCTGCTTAAAAGATATGGGATTAAAAGTCTGAATTTGGAAATATTTAATATTTGTCTCCATGTCACAGAATGCCAAGTACCTCTTTGGTTACATATTGATGTTTTAAGGTAAATTTATTGTGTGTTGTTTACATACATGAATATTTTGAACACATTCTTCATATTCCATCATAAAAATATTTTACATAATTTTTGAATAATAAATGATGAACTATGATCCTTTTCATGCATAGTAAATGTTAAATGCTGCATTGTTTGCAGACATTAAGCCATAAGTGTTATTTGAGATGTTGCAAAATCCTGACCCCTTTAAAAGCCAAACAGCACTACAGCAGGCCTTCCCTAGCAACTGTATTCATAATGGCAATCTCCAACAGTCAGTCAAACTAAATAAACCATCAAGAATTCCAAGCTAGAAATGAGTTGTTGAGGGCTCCCGTTATCATGTCGGGACTGAGGTCATGGAGGAAACCGGAATGTTATTTTCACTAGTGCTGGCCTGCCAGTTAGTGCTGGAATTAGATTTTACTGAAGGTGAACTTCACCATTGCTGATCCCGGCAGAAATGCACTCAAAATCCTTGTAAGGGCATCAAAAAGGTTTGTGGATTACAGAGAGGTGATTCCACCCCCTCTCCTGTTCCTGTTCTTTGTATTGAGTGTCTCCTGTTGATCTAGAAAACCACTGCTGCATACCAGGTTTTATGATCCACAATCTGTCTGCCAATGCTGGGAATCAAAACAAAATTTCCTGAGCACAGAGTGTCAGCACACTTGAGAGGCATGAGTCTCAATGCACACTGGTTAAGCGGGACAAACCTTTGCAAGATATTATTTAAAATGAGACGCTCAAAAATGTTTTTTACTTATATGATTTAAATTTTTTAAATTTATGTATTGAACTGAGAGATAGAGAAAAACACATTGAAGTGTTGCTGCATCCACCCATGCATGCCCCCCTACCAGGGACCAAACCTGCAACCTTGGCGCATCTAGATGATGCTCCAACCAACTAGGCTACCTGGTCAGGGCAATGTTCTTTGCTTTTATAGTATAGTTGTTTTGTTTTTCTATTTTAATGGGAAAGTTTACAACATGTTACTGTTAACCACATTTTGGTTCAATAAAACATCTTAGCAGGTAAAAAAAAAGGCACACAATGAAGTTTCTAAAAATATTCCCAAGCACAGGATCCCTGCATCTCAGACCTTTCTGCAGATGACACAGGACTTGGTGATAGAAACGTGGAGAGTGTAAACCTCCATTATGTACACAAAGGATAAAAAATAACTATGCATCCTTTCCAACAATAAAAACTGGCTCAGTTGTCTTGATTTCATGTCTGTTGTTTTAACCATAGAAACTCAAAAGAAAAGATAAAAATCTGTAATGTCATTTGTTGCAACAGCAGTGTGTGATACTGGTTGTTATTAGGCTGTATAGCTGAGTTAACGGTTTTATTTATGTATAGAATATATGGCTATAGAACAATCCAGCACACACAGCCAATGCTTTATTCTGCCTAGTAAAAGAGTGCAGTGATGATATTTAAAGTCACTACCAAGTTCATAAGAAACAGTTTTGCACTTCACTTCTGTAAGAGTGTATGTAAAGCAGTGAGTCAAATGCAAACAGCTTATATTTTCCCTGCTTTCTAGACCAAAACCAAAGATACTATTATTTTTACAGAAATAGCCCCTCACAAGAGGTCCTATGAATTCAGATTAATGATGGCCTTTTCTTCAAGGCTATCTTAGTTTTAGTCCTGCAGTCATACAAATAGCCTCAATGCATCATCAGAAATGCATTATTTACCACAGTTTCAGATATTGCAAATGCAGTGGGCAAGATGGAGAATCTTTATTGACATATTGATGTAACAGAGAGAATTAGCACAATTAAGATATATCTGGCATGGAACTAGAGTTCTTAAAAGACTGAGCCTGAAACTCTGCTAAGCAAGGCTTGGTGAGGAGCACTGAATCTCCCCAGGCAGCTGAAATGTCAGACCAGAGGCAGGAGCTTTTGTTATACCTGCTGGGTTGGTGATAATAAGCCAACATAAACTGGAAGGCTTGACAAGTCATAACATTTTATATTCTTATTTTAAGATAATATTTCAGAATTATTTATTACTTTCTATTGAGCTTGGTGGAAATAACCTTTGTCCTGGATTTTGAGCACTAACAGGCATTTTCATATCAGCCTAACATCAACATTTGAAATACACCCAAAACCAAATATTCTCAAGATTAGAAATAGAACAGCCTATTGCATCATTTCTCAAAAAAACAAAACAAAACAAAAAAAACCCCAAATATATAGCTTGAGAAGCATAGGGTCTTTTCTAACTGATTTCTGAAGGTTATAATAATAAGAAAAAAGGAGAAAACATGGTCTCTCTGATAAATGGCATTGTCTCTCTTGGTCCAAAATGGTCAGAACAGCACACAGAGGTTCTGCTGTTCATGTGAATGACCTGGGCAATGAGTTAGGATTAATTTTTTATTCTGTATGTAATGTTGATGGTTGCTGTCTGAATCCTGTCACTGATCCCTCTTCACCTCCAACTAATTGTCAACTGAGTACATACATAAAGAATTGAGATTTGAGCCACATTAGGCAAGATGCAGATCTGTCTAATGTAGGAAGTTGCTAATAAAGCTGGTCTAGAGAAGGAGGCAGAAGTTCCCTCTTGCTAGAAGCAGAAGCCCTGACCTTTGAAAGATCCAACATAGGCAGAGGAAAGACAGACAGATACCCTGTCTCTTATAGGCTAATGGTCCAAGGGAAAGGAAGAAAACAGAGCCTGTTTCCAGCTATGGGGATAAGAGTAAAGTCACACATCAGTAATCATGACATGGCCAAATCAACAAAGTCACTCTTACCTTTGGGGTGAAGAAAATACTTGGGTGGAGAAAGGGACTAAAGCTTTTCCCTTAGCACTTATTGGAGGGACAATGTGAGACACTATTCACATGTTCCTTCCCTGTATGGAAATTTTAGAGTAAACAAGCATTACTTTTCAATACAAAAAACTTTAAGGGTAAGACAAAAGTAGGTTTACAATTGTGAGTATATGAAACAGTTTATTCTTGTATTATTGATTTATTGTACTATGTTCCCTAAACATAACTTTCTTTTTTATTTTATTATTTTTATTTTATTTCATTTTAATTGTTGTTCTTGTACACTTTTCTGTCTTCTACTCGCATCCCAGCCCACCACCCCAGCCCTCCCCACCTCCCTCCCATTTCCACCCCCCTCCCCCCAGTTTTTGTCCACGTGTCTTCTATATTTGTTGCTGTAAACCCTTCCCCTTTTCCCCTGGAATTCCTTCCCCTCTCCCATCTGGTGACTGTCAGCCTGTTCTCAATTTCAGTGTCTTTGGTTATATTATGCTTGTTTGTTTGTTTTGTTGATTAGGTTCCTGTCAAAGGTGAGATCATATGGTATTTGTCTTTCACCTCCTGGATTATTTTGCTTAGCATAAAGATCTCCAGTTCCATCCATTCTGTTGCAAAGGGTAGGAGCTCTTTCTTTCTTTCTGCTGCATAGAATTCCATTGTGTAAATGTACCATAGATTCTTGATCCATTCATTTGCTGATGGGCACCTAGGTTGCTTCCAACACTTGTCTATTGTAAATTGTGCTGCTATGAACATTGGGTGCATAGGTTCTTTTGGACTGGTGTTTCAGGATTCCTAGGATATAATCCTAGCAGTGGAATTGCTGGGTCAAAAGGTAGATACATTTTTAGTTTTCTTAGAAAATTCCATACTGTTTTCCACAGTGGTTGTACCAGTCTGCAATCCCACTAGCAGTGCACTGGGGTCCCCTTTTCTCCACAACCTCTCCAACACTTGTTGTTTGTTGCTTTGTTTATGATGGCCATTCTGACTGGTGTGAAATGGTATCTCATTGTAGTTTTAATTTGCATCTCTCTGATAGCTAGCAATATTGAGCATCTTTTCATGTGTCTTTGGATCCTCTGTATGTCCTCCTTGGAGAAGTGTCTGTTCAAGCCTTTTGCCCATTTTTTAATTGGGTTGCTTGACTTCTTAGAGTGGAGTCATGTAAGTTCTTTATATATTTTGGAGATTAAACCCTTGTCTGAGGTATCATTGGCAACTATGTTTTCCCATACAATTGGTTCTCTTTTTATTTTAACAGTGTTTTCTTTAGCCATGCAGAAGCTTTTTTATTTTGATGAGATCCCATTTGTTTATTCTTTCTTTTATGTCCCTTGCTTTAGGGGCATATCAGTAAAAATGTTGCTGTGTGAAATATCTGAGATTCTCCTGACTATATTCTCCTCTAGGACTTTAATGGTGTCATGGCTTGTATTTAAATCTTTTATCCACTTTGAATTTATTTTTGTGTATGGTGTAAGTTGGTGTTTGAGTTTCATTTTTTTTGCACGTAGCTGTCCAGTTCTCCCAACACCACTTCTTGAAGAGGCTACTTTTACTACACTTTGTGTTGCTGCCTCCTTTATTGAATATTAATTGACTGTAGTGAATTGGGTTTATTTCTGGGCTATCTGTTCTATTCCACTGGTCCATGTGCCTATTTTTGTGCCAGTACCAGGCTGTTTTGATTACAGTGACCTTGTAATACAGTTTGCTGTCAGGTATTGTGATCCCTCCTACTTGGCTCTTCTTTCTCAAAATTGCTGCAGCTAATCGAGGTTGTTTATGGTTCCACATAAATTTTTGAAATGTTTGTTCTCTGTCTGTGAAATATGCCATTGGTACTTTAATAGGTATTGCACTGAATCTGTAAATTGCTTTGGGTAGTATGGACATTTTGATGATGTTAATTATTCTGATCCATGAACACAATATATGTTTCCATTTGTTTGTGTCTTCCATGATTTCTTTCTTCAGTGTTGTGTAATTTTCTGCATACAGGTCTTTTACCTTCTTGAGTAGGTTTATTCCTAGGTATTTTATTTTTCTTTTTGCTATATCGAATGGGATTTTTTTTTCTTGATTTCTGCTTCTGCTGTTTCATTGTTGGTATATAGAAATGCCTTTGATTTCTGGATATTGACTTTGTAACTGGCTGTTTAGCCAAATTTATTTATTAGGTGGAGCAGCTTTTTAGCCGAGTCTATAGGATTTTCTATGTACACTATCATGTCATCTGCAAACAATGATAGTTTTGTTTCCTCATTTCCAATCTGGATGCCTTTTATTTCCTTTTCTTGTCTAATCACTGTGGCTAAGACTTCTAATACTACATTGAATAGAAGTGCTGAAAGTGGACATCCTTGTCTTGTTCCTGATTTTAGTGGAAAAGATTTTAGTTTTTGCCCATTGAGTATGATGTTGGCTGTAGGCCTCTCATATATTGCCTTTATTATGTTGAAGAATGCTCCCTCTATTCCCACTTTGCTGAGTATTTTTATCATAAATGGATGTTGTACCTTATCAAATGCTTTTTCTGCATCTATTGATATGATCAAGTGATTTTTGTCTTTGCCTTTGTTTATGTGATGTATTACATTTACTGATTTGTGAATATTGAACCATCCTTGCATCCCAGGGATGAATGCCACTTGGTCATGGTGTATGATCTTTTTAATGTATTGTTGGATGCAGTTTGCCGATATTTTGTTGAGGATTTTAGTATCTATGTTCATCAGCGATATGGGCCTGAAGTTTTCTTTCTTTGTTGTGTCTGTATCTGGTTTGGGGATTAGGATGATGCTAGCTTCATAAAAAGAGTTTGGGAGTCTTCCATCATTTTGGATTTTTTGGTATAGTCTGTGAAGGATAGGGGTTAGTTCTTCCTTAAATGCTTTGTGGTATTCTGTGAAACCATCTGGTCCAGGGCTTTTGTGTGTCAGAAGTTTTTTGATTACTGCTTCAATTTCATCTGCTGTTATTGGTCTATTCAGGTTTTCTGCTTCTTCTTCATTGAGTTTTGGGAGATTATATTTTTCTAGAAACTTGTCCATTTTACCTAGGTTATCAAATTTCTTGGCATATAGTTCTTCATAATAATTTCTTATAGTCCTTTGTGTTTCTGTGGTGTCAGTTGTAATTTCTCCTCTTTCAATTTTGATTGTGTTTATTTGGGTCTTCTCTCTTTTTTTCTTGATGAGACTGCTTAAAGGCTTGTTGATTTTATTTATCTTTTCAAAGAACCAGCTCCTGGATTCATTGATCCTTAGAATTGTGCTTTTAGTCTCTATGTCATTTAATTCTGCTCTGATCTTGGTTATTTCCTTCCTTCTACTTGCTCTGGGCTGTCTTTGTTGTTGTTCCTCAAGTTCTTGTAGGCGTAGGGTTAGGTTGTTTGTTTGAGATGTTTCTATCTTTTTTAGGTAGGCCTGTATCATTATGAACTTCCCTCTGAGGACTGCCTTTGCTGTGTCCCATAACTTTTGGGTCATTGTGAGTTCATTTTCATTTGTTTTCAGAAACTTTTTGATTTCCTCCCTAATTTCATTCTTGACCCATTCATTGTTTAATAGCATGCTATTCAATCTCCATGATTTTGAGGATTTTGGGTTTTTCCTCTTGGGGTTGGTTTCTAGTTTCAGTCCCTGTGGTCAGAAAAAATGCTTGGTATGATTTCAATTTTCTTGAATTTGTTGAGGCTAGTTTTGTGTCCTATCATGTGGTCTATCTTTGAGAATGTTCCATGTGCATTTGAAAAGAATGTGTGTTTAGTTTCTTTGGGATGAAGGGCTCTCTCTATATATATCAGTTAAGTCCATTTCATCTAGAGTGTTGTTCAATGCCACAATATCTTTATTGATATTTTGTTTAGAAGATCTGTCCATTTTTGACAGTGGGATGTTAAAATCCCCTACTATAATTGTGTTGCTGTCAATATCTTTCTTGAAGTCCTCAAAGATTTTCTTGATGTATTTAGGTGCTCTTATGTTTGGTGTATATATATTTACAATGTTTATGTCTTCTTGTTGCATTTTTCCCTTGAGTATTATGAAGTGAACTTCTGGGTCTCTCTTTTGGCTCTTCTTTTGAAGTCTATTTTGTCTGATATGAGCATTGCTACCCTGGCTTTTTTTTCCCTCTCTTTTTCTTGTAAAATTTGTTTCCAGCCCTTCACTTCGAGTCTGTGTAGGTCTTTTGTCCTAAGGTGGGTCTCTTGTAGGCAGCATATGTCTGGGTCATGCTTTCTTATCCATTCAGCTATTGTATGCCTTTTGATTGGAGCATTTAATCCATTTACATTTAAGGTTATTATTGATAGGTACTCATTCATTGCCATTTTTGTACCTGTGTTTCTCTCTCTCTCTCTCTCTCTCCCCCCGTTCCTTCCTTCCTTCCTTCCTTCTTTCCTTCCTTCCTTCCTTTCCTTAAAGCAATCCCTTTAGCATCTCTTGCAGAACTAGCTTGGTAGAGGTGTATTCTTTTAGACTTCTTTTGTCTGGGAAGCTCCTTATTTGGCCTTCTATCTTGATTGACAGCCTTGCTGGGTAAATTAGTCTTGGTTGCAGGCCTTTGGTTCTCATTACCTGGAATATTTCTTGCCATTCTCCTCTCACTTGGAGTGTTTCCATTGAAAAGTCAGCTGCTAACCTTATCAGGGCTCCCTTGTATGTTACTTCCTTTTTCTCCCTTGCTGTCTTTAAGATTCTCTCTTTCTCTTGGAGCTTTGCCATTCTAATTATGATGTGTCTTGAAGTGGGTCTCTTTGGGTTCCTCTTGATTGGGACTCTCTGTGTTTCTTGGATTTGTGTGACTTTTTCTGTCATCAAATTAGGGAAGTTTTCCATCATTACTTTTTCAAATAGGTTTTATATCCCTTGCTCTTCTTCTTCTTCATCTGGTATCCCTATTATACGGATATTATTACATTTCATATTGTCTTGTATTTCTCTTAATCCCTCTTCATTCTTTCTGAGCCTCTTTTCCTTTTCTTGCTCTTTCTGGAGGTTTCTTTTCTACTTGGTCCTCCAACTTGCTGATCTGATCTTCTGCTTCATCAATTCTGCTTTTCATTCCTTCCACTGTATTCTTCAGTTCAGAAATTGTATTTTTCATTTCCTCTCAGACCTTGTTGATAGTTTCTATTTCCTTTTTCATGCTGGTATAGTTTGCACTGAGTTCATCGTAGTTTCCCTGTAGTTTCTGGTAGCTCATTGAGAGCTCTTAGAGCTTCCTGACAACCACTGCTTTGAACTCAGAATCCGATAGTTGAGTTGCTTCCATTTCATTTAGCATTCTTTCTGGGGCTTCCTCCTTTTCTTTCATTTGGGGATTGTTTCTTTGTCTTCCCATTGTTTATGAGGCTCTTCTTGTCAGCCTCAGCTTCTTAAATTGATTTGTTCTGGCTCCCTGGGTTTATGGTGTGAACTTCTGTGATAGAATACCTATGAGATTCAGTGGTGCTGTCTCCTTCAGGTATCGTGGTGTTCACAGCTTCCAGTGTCTCAGCTGTTGAAATGCCCCCTCTTTGGGACCAACTCTGGCTTTTTCACAGTTCCAGGGGTTTTTTTTGTTTTGTTTTGTTTTGTTTTGTTTTTATCTCACTCATGGGTATTTAAAAAGAGAAAAGAGGAAGAAAAAAAGAAAAGAAGAAAAAATGAAAAGAGAAGAAAGAAAAGCAGAAAGAAAAAGAAAAGAAAAAAGAGGAAGGAAGAAGAGATCAGATTGTAAAGAAAGGAAGAAGGAATAAAACAAGAAAGAAGTATTGAGAAGCAAAAGGATTTGAGGGGTAAAAAAGATAAAAATAATTAAAAAATAATTAAAAATAAAGGAACACCAACTCTTGCTGTTATCAATCTTGCCAAGCCATTTTTCTGGTCTTGCTGGCTGCAATAGCCAAGGGGTGGTGGTATCACTTTTCTCCCTGTTCAGCACTCAGTTATCCTTGGGCTACTGTCCTCAGAGCTAGCCCGAGGCCTCTCCACACAAGGCCTCAGGCATATCTTCTTAGGCGGCGTGTGCCTACCACAGTCACGCACAGGTGACTAAGATCTCCCAGCCGTCCACACAGGGGCGCTGACTGTCAAGTAGGCGCCGATTGGTCGCTACGCAGGTCCCCGATGCCACGTGGGTGCCTAGAGACCACAGTGCAGGTCCCCGGTGTCACGCAGGAGCCGAGCAACTGCAGCTCAGGTTCCCCGGTGGCATGCTGGTGCGAGCTCTGACACACAATCCTCCCAGGGCTATGAGACATTAACTCCTCTCTGTGAGATTTCAAGCAACCAGGCTTATCCTGGTGCTGCTGAAACCTTGTTTGGCTGAGCAGGGAGTGGTTGACCCAGCTCCCTCCCTAGAGTCTTATGGCCAACGCTGGCCCAGGATCTCAGCCCTCTCCCCCCGTCTCTGCGCTGCTGGAGTACTCTCCTTACCGTCTGGTTTTTCAATGTCCGCTGCAATTTTCGATCTCCTGTTTTCAAATATGCTGTGTTTCTGATGTCTGTTTGCTCTATTCCACCATAAATCAACCAGGTTTTTCTTCTGAGTGTAGGAGGAAGTGGACTGTGCTTCCTCCTACTGTGCCGCCATCTTCCTTCAGTCCCCTAAAAACAACTTTAAACCAACTTTTGCCCTACCCTGGATATAAACTCTTTGTGCATTCAAGAATTAATTATCCTTATTCACATGTACAGCTTAACACAGAGTTTCATAGGAGGTAACACCTCTGCCTTCGTGTTTCCCAGGACATGCTTCATGGCACAGTGATCTGTGCAATATAATCTTAAAGAGGGGCGGGAGGAGTTCAGCAACCTATTAAGTGTGGTTAGTATTGAGTTAAAATATTGAATGAAACCACTAAATCATTTTCTTTACTGAAAGAATTTTAGAGCTTTTACTATATGAGTGTGTATTATGATCATCTGCAAAGATGTATAGTAAATATTGTTTCCCAAAATTATTTGATAACCAGATTCTATTTTTTAGGAGTATCTCACAGTACCAGTGTCCTTAAAAATGTCATTTTGGAAACAATTAGACCAATGTATATTCTCTTTTCACTCCCAGAATACCAAGGCCATTGGATAAAAATAGATCAAAGAGAATGATAGCAGGTCTGAGCCATAAGGAACCAAGGTCATACTGAGTCTGGAACTGGATGGGTTGATGCTAGATGTGAAGGCTGTCATTTGGAGCCTCTAGTTCTGCATTCAGGTCCAGGTTGGATAATTTTAAAAAGCACAGATTATAAAGAAAATGCAAACTATAATGCTTTGAGAGCAGCACCTTCTTTCCAAATTTGTACAAAAAATATCTCATACCTGGCACACAATTCATTTTTTATTGCCTGATAGATCCCTGAAGGTATTTGAGTTGGTAATTCCTCTCTTAGATTCTACAATCTGACCCAGAGGAAAGCTGAATTACCTAGTCAGTTCCTAAACCATCCCAGGCTCTGAATTCTACAGGATACACTATAGACTGTGGGCTTCCCATGTGGACCACTCTTGATAGAAAAGGTGCCCCAGCCTGTTTCAGTAGTCTTACAAAACTCTGGAGCATGGTCAAAGCCAGTTCTGTTTCTGCTGAGGGGCCAAGTTCTCCTGGACGTTAGTGTTTTCATTTTATGTATGGCAGCAATTTTCAACCTTTTCCATAGCACACATTAATTAATTACTAAATTCTGTGGCACATCAAAAATATATCATAGTTTTTGCCAATCAGACAAGAAAATAGGTATAATTTTTATTGATTTGCAAAAAATAATAGTAATTACCTACCTTTGTGCTTCAAAGTGACTTTTTAAAAAATCAGGTGACTTTTTAAAAATCAATACTATAATTGTATAGGATTTCTGGTACCAAGAATTAACCAATCAGATGCAACTTTTATATGTCTGTTATATGACCTGTATATTTATAGTTCAAGAATGGGCATTTACACAGAAGGGCCATTGTTGTGTTGGTTGTTGTCATCTTTTTATTTGACAATGTAAGGGTAAAATGCTCAGTGCCCTTAACTAAATAGTAAGGAATTGAATGTTTTAAAAATTTTCGTGGCACACCAGTTGAAAATTGCTGATCTATGACAGTTGGCCACTCCCAACTATCTCTGCGCTGAAATTCTAAATATCTGTCTGCCACTCATTTCTACTTTTTAGATAAAACCTACTAAAACTGCTCATGGATTGTATCATTGCAGATTACATTTTGTAACAGTTTGGTTTTTATCATTTATTGTTTTAATTATGTTGGGGTAAACTCTGAATACGTTAAAAATCTATCTGCTTTAATAATAAGATATCTTGATCAGAATTCAAATGTTTTCAATGCCTTGAGGTCATTACATTGAACATCAATTATTATATCATAATGTAATTAATAAGATTCACAAAACCTGACCATGTATATGGGATTGTCTCTACACTAAGTGATAAGAAAAAATAATACATTTTTATTTTTCCTATTAGTTTCTTTTTCTTCAGTGTTCATATTTTTATCTTAGATTTTTTAGTTGTTATTCTCACTGTCATCAATATGGCTGACTAATCTATGATAGACTGGAAAATCAAATGAATATGATTGCTACAATTATATGTTGCACAGAAGTTAATAGACTATTTATTACTGAACTACTTTTCTGTAAGGAAACTGCATATAGTGTAAAGACTTTGAAACCTTACTTTGGACTGGCCAGAGTTATTTTTGTTCATTTCTTGATTGTTGATTGTGTTTTAAGGTGAAAAAGTATTTCTCTCCTTGCTTCTAAACACATATCCAAAATCCTTCAATTCAACTGTGAACTCCTTGCAAATAAGTGGATTACCTGAGACTTAAAAAATATTCTATGGGGTAGCACATGTTAAATGCTCAGTAAATATCTGTTGGCCAAGTGCTCCTTTATCTCCTTATCTATACTAAACAATACTGTCAGATTTATTCTGACTTTCACTAGAATGACTTCGAAATGTATTTTACTTAGAATAAGCACTATAGTATGTTATGGGATTAATTATGCCCCCCTAAAAGATAAGTTGAAGTCCAGACCCATACCTCAGAATGTGATCTCATTTAGAAATGGGCTTGTGGCATATGTCATCAGTTAAGCTGGAGTCGCTAGATCATGGAGGGCCCTTAGTCCAATATGACTGATGTCCTTATAAAGAAAAGAAGGACCACACAGGAAGAAGATGGGCATGTGATGACAAAGGCAGAAATGGAGAGATGAATCTATATGCCAGGGAACATGAACAATTGCTGACAAACCAGAAGCTCTAAGAGGCAAGGAAGGATTCTCTCCTGCAGGTTTTGGAGGAACCAAAGCCTCATCAACACCTTGATTTTGGACTTCTCGCTTTCGGAACTGTGAGACAATGAATTTCTGTTGTTTTAAGCCATCAAGTTGACTAAGTTGTGTCACAGTCACCCAAGGAAACTAAAACAGTCTATCTTAATTTTAATTTTTTTCTTAGCTTTAAGGAGAATAAGAGATAAAGTCAGACTAGCTGTGCCTGACTTTTCCTTGGGAATAAGCAGAGATCCAGGTGATAGTTTTTCACTAGGCAAGAATCTACTCCAGGTATTTTCACAGCAGCAATGAAATTTCTGCTGATAGAGATATATTCAGGTAAAAAGTTAGGGCAACCTATTGTGCTGCAAGTGGGAGAAAATATATGCTTACTAGGTGGGAGGAGTCGTCAGGATGATAGAATAATACAAAAATCTCTAAGACTTTACCTTTAAAATTCTCCAAGATCATTATCAGTGACAGTACTCAATATTATCAGGGGATGACCATATAAGAACATTACAGTAATTGAGGCATTTCATAATGTTAATTTTCTAGGGCACCCCTTTTTCTATTTATGGGTAAGAGAGAAAGAAGAAAGGGAAAAGGAAGGAAGGAAGTAAAGAAGCAACTAAGGGAGAAAAAGAGACATGGAGAGAGGGAGAGGAACGAAAGATATACCATAAGAAAATGGTCACCACCACCATGAATAATAATAGTTATACTCTAGTGGGCAATCATTATGTGCCTGCATTGAACAGTTTAAAATGTTTAATTCACACAAAAACACTGTGATATAGTTATCATTTTCCCATTTTACAGATGAAAAGACTGAGGATCAAAAACAGTTTGTGCTTTGCCCCATCACATGGCTCAGTAGGAACTGCACTGAAGCCTGAGTCTGTCAGACTCTAAAATCCATGCTACTAGGGCCCTGTAGGGCTATGCTGCTAACTCAGTAACTGTTGGCTCCAGAAATATATATTCCACTGCTTATTTAAAAAAAATTACTACAAAAAGAGAAAGGATTTGTCAAATTAGTGGAGATTTAGAGTACTTGCAATAGTCCAGGCAATGTGCTGTAACTTACAAGGATTCAGGGAAATATTTGACTATTCTTCTGGTGTCAGAAATAATAGTCATAAAACACTCTCCCTAATATATGTAAAATCTACATAATTTTCAAAAGCATTGAATACTTGTATGTGTGTTTACTGTGTTCTTTGGCAACCCTTCTACCTCAAACTTTGGGTTTTTTTTTTTCTTAATTTGATTTATAAGTTTCCTGCCCAAAGCCCAATTTGTCCAAAAGTTTGATTGTAGGAGCAGTAGCTCATATGAGAAATTTCTTTTACCTGTCTATATAGAATTGCATTTATACATTTTGTACTAGTAAAATTTGAACTTTCTAACTTTAATAAGCTGCTGATTACCTTACCTGTTCACCATCAGAAGCTTGTGATATAAGTCTGGAAAAATATCACAATTTTATAAATGAGGAAATTAATGTTTAGAAAGAAGTGGGTTCATTTTAAAAGAATATTATCTATAGAAAGCTGAATTAGAGATTTAAATAAATCAGAGCTCTTCTAAAGGAGAATTTCTGCTGTTCTCATTGTGCTTTCTAATGCAACATTTTTTCTTGACTTTTTTTCTTCATTTTAGGTTATTTTTTTTTTTCAAAGACTGTGGATCTCAGGAACAATGCTGAGCAGTGTTGCTTAAGAAAAAAGCAATCAAGTAAAAAATCCTATAGGAAAGGGGCACATTTTAGAGAAGCTACAAAAATTATATTACAGATTGAACTACAAGTACTCAATAATATTTTGCTGCTGTTGTTCAGGAAAACATTTTTTCCTAGAGTTTTGTCAACACAAAAGGGAAAAGGTGAATTTTTTCTTGGTGTCTGGGTTGCAGTGTGTTAGAGGAATAGGCAAGTCTGATACACGGTTGTGTAGCACGCTCAAGGTTTTTACCCCTTTCACATACTGCCTGGAATTAACAACAGTGTCCTCTGTTTTCTCGTGTGATTGGCTGCAGTGGTTCCAGTAATTTAAAATACAAATAGTGCTGAGAAAGCATGGTGACAATTGGTGTGTTATAGTTCTGGAAATCATGAACCTTATGAATGATATAGCGGTAAAAGGAAAGAAATGTTGCCAGAAGATATTGATAGTTAATTGGATCTAAATTCACAGGAGAGGGACTGCCTGGCAGAAATATGTGGCCCCCTACCCTTTTACACTGTACTTTTCTAACTACTGATTTTCTTTCAAGGAAAAAAGTGTTTTTAATGCATACCACCTCTTTTCACTATCAATTAAAGTGATTTGCAGATAGTGCAGCTCCATAGTTCAAAGCACAGCCTTGGAAGTCAAACAGACCTGGATGATATCTCAGTCCTTCTACCTGGCCCCTCTACCCTCCTTGTCTGTTATTCTTTCTACCTCAGTCTCCTCATCTGTCAACTGGGTAAATATTAATACTTCCCTTGTGTAGTGGTCATGAGGAGTAAATGAGATAATGGACATCAAAAACTCAGCGAAGTGTCTAAAACTCTGAATATCCTTAGTGAATGGTAGCTTGCAACTATTTTTCAATTCACATTTTCTGAGCCTGGATATGCTTGTCTAGACATTGGGAAACCTATGAGCCTAAAACAAAATCTCAAAATGTGACAAAAAAATAAAAAAATCACCTCATTAGCAATTATGTAGCAATTACTAAGCATTCTATACATTGTTATAGCTAGTTTAAAGGCAGTAGGGCCATGCAGAATTGACAGAATTAGAATAATTTCTCTTCTACTTTTATGTTTAGCCTATAGAACTTAGTAAGGAAAGTCAATAATGCAAATCATGATAATGGTGGTCTTTTTGGTCCATAGAAAACATAATCAAATTTGTCCACATTAAGGAAAAAGTGTGGACACGAAAAACAATATAAGAATTTGTGATGGATAAAAACTAGTCTCAACAATTTGGGGGAGGGGCATAATCAAATCTGCAGCTGCATACTGGAAATACTTGCAGGGAAGGAGCTAGAAAAGGAATTACCTTGGGAATGTATCCTCTTATTCTCCCACTCTCCCTACACTTCCCTTCTCCACCATGCCAGACCCAATCCAAAACTGGCTCTGAAGTAGAATGAGGACCAAATGTTTAATTTAGGAATTGGAGAGAGATTTCAATTTCCAAGGTATTTCTGTTTGAATGTAGCTGTTGACATGAAAATTTCTTTAAACAGAAAGGTAAGAATTACACACATCTGAAAAATACAGAATATAATAATTCATGATGATACCCATTTGCATTTAAGAATAATCCTGTGTTATGAGACTCAAAAGCTACAATCTCCTTCTTTTCTTTTATTTTTTTAAGGAAAACAGATTTCAAAAACACTAGGGTTGCTCTTAAGCCAATGAAACAAACAGAATCAGCTTAAATTTTAGGTTTCCTTTCTTAGCTGTAAATATGCTTAGGATAAAGAATAGAATGCATGTACATAATGAGGTCATAAATATACTTAATATATTAATGACAAGAAAATCATGTTTGGAAGATGAGTTACCACTGAAGTCTATAAAGTAATATTTCCTACCATGTTAATAAGTTATGTTGTTTGATAAGATTATATAAATGCTTTCAACCAAGATCATCCAATTTCTATGTTTTTTTTATTTTAGAGTTAAATTTTAATCACGATCAAAAGCGCAGTGATTCAGCATTTTTCAGGTAGGAGGGGTTGGGCATATTGAATACAGTCTCCTTGCCTCACATCTAGGCCTCAGTAAGGGGAGGTGAGCCTACCCCAGTAGCTTAAGGGATATGGAGAGAGAAAGCATGTCGCAGCACTTCTGTTCTGAAGAGCTCTGAACACACAACCTTTGGATGCCAGAATTTTCATGGCAGAAACTGTGAGCCTTGGGGTCATCTTCATACCCTGTTCTGTACCTCAAGCACAGGTAAAAATCAGGTTTTCCTTCTGCAGCCTGTGACATCTAGAAGAGATTTTTTTAAAGAAGTGCGAGGACTTAATATTTTTTTCTCTGTCCCTTTTCCATATCCACTTCCTTTCTCCAGTGTAAATGGGCACAGACACAGAGAGACAAACACATGGTAAAAGAGAATAATTCAGAAAAATTCCAATATAATAAGGCAAAAACATATTCAAAAGCAAGTAAATCTCAGTTTTAAACCATCCTACTATTTTAATGGGCAAAAAAAGCATTGTTGGCATATAATTTTCTAGAGCAATAAAGTTGAACACTCTAATAGTTAAATACTAGCTCCTACTTAACTTAGATTTTATTTGTCCACATGAAAGTATCACCAATGACACCTTTGTTGGCCAGTTTCAGCAAAACCACCAAGCTCTTAATGAGCATTTATTATTTATTTGACCTTCAGAGGTCTCAGGATACGTGCACAGTTATAAAGTCATATGCATAAAACCATCTCTGCAATAAATTAAAATTAAACTAACTACAGCAGCGGTATTCTAGGAGCATAACTTTACTTACTTCGGTAGGCCAGGTGGAAGCAATGAGTTCTGCTCCATGTCCTGAAGGTCAAGAGAATAGGACTTTGTCAAACAAGAAAAGCTGGAAAACTGCAGAGTCCAGCAAGAATCACCCTCTAGCCTGTGGCTTGTCAGTTGCAGGATCTAAGCAAGGGGCATTGTCTAGCCTGTGTGGGAAGCATCAGCCTCGAGTCCAAGCATATTAATGTGGGGCTGTATGAAACTGTCAGTGACATGCCTCCATCCCCAACTGTTTACCTGCCCTAAAATACAGGACAACCTTCTCCAGGGATCCACATCTCTACTCTACATACAAGACGTTTTCAGTGGAGCATATCAAAAATGATATTTTCATCATTTGAACATCCTGACAGGGAAGAGCATCAAATATGCCTTCCCCCACATAACAAAGGCTGTTTCTAAGAAAAATGCCTTCCATGATAAAAAGGAAAAGAAATTAATTGAACGAGCTTTCTGTCTTGCATGCACCACTAAGTGTGCAATTTAATACTCAAGCCAGAACCATATTACGTATAGTTGGATGGTCAACTGGTCAACTGCAAGGTTAGCTTCTCGATTCAAATCAACCCTGAACCTGCTATTTTAGTTCTCACAGGAACTCTAGGAGCTAAGTCACTGTGCCTTACCTCAGCTTACATCGTCTTCAGTGAGGGGTAATGGGACCAACAGGCTAAGCCGGAAGAAGCTGACTGGCTGAAGCACACAGAAATGCCCATTAGGGTGACAGGGTCATCAAAGTTCTCCATGCCCAACTTGTTAAAAAGAGGCACAAACTTCCAAAAACTGTTTTCCCAGTGTTGTGATTTTATTGACCATGCTAAAGCTCAATCAATTAGCTTGAGAAAAGACAAGGGAACCTTCCCCACTTATGGTGTTATTTTAAATGCGTGCTACAGAGCTACGAGTTTGGGTTCCAGTCCAGTACAGCAAATGTGCCAGTGTTTTTAGAGACTACAAGGTTTTTGTTTTCCTTTAATTTTATTTTTAATGCAAGCATAGCAGCACGATGTAATATTTATGCCTCCACTACTGTTAATGTTTCCTCTGCAGTAGGGTAGAGTAGGTCAATTAAACAGGCCTGAACTTTTAAGATAAATGGAAAAATGGATCTTAATTAGCCTGTACTGTTACTTCCCCTTTTTGCTTTCCCTCCTCCAAAACTGTCTAAACACCACGCTTGGCTTCTTAAAATGTCCTTTCCATGATCAGTTCAAATTCTTCTAGCTCTCAAAAGCAAACGCAGAACTGTCCAAAGCAGTCTGTGGAGGCAGGGCTGAGGGAGAGGTCATTCACTGGACACTTCATTTCTCCGGTTTGTTATTTTTAGGATAAAAAAATACAAATGCCGTTATTCACAGTCACAGAATGTAATTAGTTCTGGAATAACCCTTCAGAGTGTCCTGCTTCTCTGACTTTGCTAATTGATATATAAGTTTCGATCAGTTGGAACACCAGGTGAAAAGACACCTGCCTTAATTTTTAAAAGCCAGGGAAGATGAAGTAATAGCAATAACTATAAAAAGTGGTTGTTCATCTTGAGAGTGCCAAAGGTTCTCATTAATACCTGCAAGCTAGCCCTCCGACCACACAAATCCTTCAGTAGGGCTAGCCACCCCCCACCTATGTTCAGTACCCCTTCTGCAATTTTATTCATGCACCCTCCATGGAGGGACGAGGGGTGACCTCTTTCTGACCACTCTGTACCCATTATTTTCTACTATTGATTTAACACTTGATTATATCACATGTAGCATATTAGTATATTCTGACTCTGATTTTTTTTTTTTTTCTTTTCTTCCAAGCAAGTAAGGAAAAGTTGTGGAAAGCTCCCTGGTTAAGTTCACAGGATACCAAGTCAGACAGCACTAAACCCAAACTCTCTCTCTGCCAATGCTACCAGCGTGACCCATAAAATGGAGGCAGTTTTGACCTTGTTGGGTCATTAAATGAAACAATGCATACAATGTGCTTAGCATTGGGCTGGTGCATTGGGCTGGTGCAATAGAGCTATTGCAATGGTGGTCATAATCCAAGTCACCGGAGGTGTTACTGTTACAGTTATTGAAGACCTGGAAAGGCAATAGATCTTGGAATGATTCCTGGTGATTCTGGAGGCCAGGAGAAGAGTAACCTCTTGGAGAGGTTGCAAATCCCTGGCCCTTTTATTTTAACTCATACTTGGTATTAATGTTAATGCTCCTCTACTTTCCAAAACTATTTTTAAAGTGTAGGAAGTCTTAGAAGAGTATAGACAGTCCTTTATTATATGTTCTTTGTTTCGTTGCCAAGAACATTTGCCTGATAACAAGCCTTTGGTTGCTTACGAGTGGTCAGCTCCTGCTGTTT
This sequence comes from Anoura caudifer, assembly GCA_004027475.1. NCBI lineage: Eukaryota > Metazoa > Chordata > Mammalia > Chiroptera > Phyllostomidae > Anoura > Anoura caudifer. The sequence goes on from PVKU01000304.1 coordinate 92,186, forward strand.
CTACCTCAGCTGAAGTCATTATTCTCCATGACATCACAACCCTCCCAACAGCAAGGGAATGTGACCTGAGGCATAGAAGAAACAGCGAGGTTGATGAACTCTTAAGAGAGAAAAATTTTTCTCATATTTTACAATAAAAAAGGAAGACAAGTGCAATAAGTGTCCCAGAAATTGTATACACAATCATTCTTTTCAGAATTAATTTGAAATTTAACCAAAGGGAATTTAGCATTTTACACTTTTTTCTACTTGCTACACACAAATTCTTATTGTGTTGCTCTTCTCTCTTCCATCTCTAGATGTGGTGGTTTCCTATGTTTAGAGAAGCTATTTTTGTTTTTGCTTACTTAATATGACATAGTGTTTAGAAAAAGAAGCAAGTGCAAGATTCTTACACATGGGGGCCGATTATATGCTAATGACTAAATATGGTACCGAACATAAAAGATCTACAAACAGCCAGATTTGGCTATTTGGTAAACTCAATTAACTATTAAAATGGTAGTTCCAATGGTACATAAGAATATTTGTCTGAGAGAACTGGCAACAATGAAAACTAGATATGCAAAAATTAAAAAGACTATGTGTGAAAGCAGAGAGTGACTGCATCAATGAATAACTAAAGTATTGGTGTCATACCTCAGAGGACACTCCTGATTGGACTATAAGTGAAAAAAATTAAATCTTTAGTTATTCATACTTTTAGAATAAATGCTTATGGTGGGTTCCAATGACTTCCAATAGTTTAACTGTATTGTATTGAAACACTTTGTGTTCATTCATTTTAACATTCATTCCAAAAGGTTTTTCTACCATCTACAGAGAATATAAATGAATTGAAAGTTATTTCCCTTGAGAAACTTGAGAGACAAGTTAAGATTTGAAGGAAGTCAAAACACACAAATATACAGATATGACTGATAAACATAAGTAAACACATATTATACATGTTAACAATAAATATTTATTGATTGATTACGATGCACCTGGCACCATGCTTGTAGCAATAGAATAATATGTTATTTTATTTCACTTTCACAACTCTTATCAGGTTGTTACTAAAATTTCCCCCAGTTTACAGGGACTAAGATGTTAAATGTCTTGACCAAGGTTAATTCAAGTGTCAGGATTCAAACCCAGGTCTTCTGACCCCCAAGCCCTTACCCTTGATCTCTCTCAGCGAAAGTGGCTTAACATTAAGAAAAGCCTGGGATTTAGGGTCAGAAGATGTCAAGTCTACTCTGTGCCACTCACCAAGCTGTAAGGTCTTAGACAAATCACTTAACTCCCTGGAGTCTCAAGTTCTTTTTTTAAATAGAATGGAGTAGATGAAGAGGCTTTGTAAGCCCTAAAGGACTCTGCAAACATCAGCTGCTAATATTTTCAATTCAAACTGTGTATACATAGTGAAGAAATACCATGCACTGTATTATATTAATAAAAACAGATTTCTCCCCCCACAAAAAGATGTTTCATTTTGGAATCATAACAATTTACTAGATAAGAGTTGATGGAGAAGTGTCAAAGTTCATTTACTGTGGAGGACAGTACAGCCCTTGTCTCATTGTCTATATGGAAATCTACTACTCAATATTTACAGTAAAATTGTAGCACACCATTACTATGTCTACATACATTTATGCTAGTCTAATCACAAGCACTAACCCACCAGCAGAGACAAATTGAAATAAAAAGAATTTGTTAATAGAGCTGTTAGAAAGGTACTCATAATGGTTATAACAATATGTAGCTAAATAGGAAGGCAGGAGGTTTCTAGAAAGCAACAAATGCTAATAACCTTTCCCCCAGATTTTCAATTTTCTAGTGTTTCCTAAGTACTCTGACATATATTTTAAAAAGAAAAAAAAAAACCTCATTGCTCAGATTGTACAAACAAGTTGAGTATATTTAAACTCTTTTTGTTACTTTTGTTATTGTTGTTATGCTTTCCTGAAGGAACTCTTTAGTAGTAAAAAGAGAGTTAATAAGTCAAAACAGACAATAAATTGATATGTGATGTCAGTTTCATTGAAACTATCCTCTGCTAGTGTAGCTTTAATCTCACTTACTTCTTTTCCCATCATAATTATACTTCTAAAATATTAATCATTGTTGTATTACTTTAAGCATGTTTAACATTTTCTTGAACTTAAAAAATTAACATTAATTCAATAATTAATATGATTTTTATTTTCTAATCTAATTTGTTTACTAAAAGGGGAACTGTACTATTTTAATGAAGTTCAACCTATTACCCCAATGAATGTATTTTTCCAAAAACTATTGTTAAAAAATTTTTAAGAAGGATAATGAATTTGAGGAATAATTTTATTAACACATAATTACCATTCAGATTCTCTGGTCTCTTGTTAGCCAGTGGTAGTTTGTGAGCTGAAAATTTGCTGATATTAAATAGAGGTGAACTTAAAAGAGTTTTTCCTACTCTTCTCTGCCTTAGATATGGGCACTTCATAAAGTTGAAATAAACCAACATAGATTTAAAGTGCTATGTGAAATACAACAAAAATCTTAGAAAGGAAAACAATGAGAAATGTAAGATTCAGATATGTTAAGAGATTTGTTTAAAATACTTGTAAGTTTCTCATTGTTTTTGGTCACATATTGGACTTCACATTTAAATGAGCTACACTAATAAGAAATCACTTTCTCACATTATGTCATTACACAGAACTTTGTGGGGGAGGTTCTTCACTGTGTTTTTCTTCTCCCACTCATTCAACAAGCATACAGCTTGATCACTGGCAAAAAAAAAAAAAAAAAACAAAAACAAAAAAAAACAAAAAAAAACTAAGGAAGAATCCATTTTCCTTAATCACCACAGCTTTTTCTTTTTTTCTTTTCTATTTTTTTTATATTTTTCCACTACCATTTATCCCCCTTACATCCCTCTCTCACCTGCAGTCAACATGCTGTTGTTCATGCCCATGAGTCCTTTTTCCTTTTTGCTTAATTCCCTTCACCCCCCAAATCCTCACCCCCAACCCAGAGCTGTCAGCTTGGTCTTCATCTTTAAGTCTGTTTATATTTTGCTTGTTAGTTCAGTTTGTTCATTAGATTCCACATATGAGTGAACTCATATGGCATTCATTTTTCTTGGACTGGCTTATTTCACTTAACATAATGTTCTCCAAGTCCATCTATGCTGTCGCAAAGTGTAAAATTTTCTTCTTTTTTACAGTCAAGTAGTATTGCATTGTGTAAATGTCCCATGGTTGTTGATCTACTGATGGACACTTGGGTTGCTTCCATATCTTGGTGATTGTAAATAATACTGTAATGAACATAGAAGTGCTTATGTTTTTTTGAATTACTGTTTTAGGTTTCTTTGGATAAATTCCTAGAAGTGGAATCACTTGGTTATAAGACAATCCCATTTTTAATGTTTTGAGGTATTCCCATACTCTTTTCTATAGTGGCTGCACCAATATGCATTCCCACCAACAGTGCTAAAGTATTCCCCTTTCGCCACATCATCGCCAGCACTTATTTGTTGATTTATTGATATATTGTTGTTGTTTGTTGTTGTTTTAAATTTGCATTTCTCTGAAGATTAGTGACATTTAGCATCTTTCCATATAGTCTATTGTCCATCTGTATGTCCTCTTTGGAGAAGTATCTATTCAGGTCAAGTTATATTTAATATAAAAATTGTAAAAATACTCTCAGAGTGCTGCTTTTTATTTTTTGTGTGTATGTGTGTGTGTGTGTTAACGTCATTTGAGTACAAGTCAAATAGGACAATGTCTGAAATCTTCTAGGTACAAAAGGCCAAAACCAATATGAAGCAATGGGCTGAGCAAATTCATGGTCAACTGGCACTGACCTGCACAGGGAGCTGTGTTGAATTATTTATGTTCAGAATTTCACTTTGGGACCCAAGCCATCTAGATCAGCTGTCTATAGTGCCGAAAATCACCAGGAAATTTCTCAGTTCTCCTCTTTTCTTGGACAACACAAATGTGGTCTACAAATAACCCTGTTGCTTTTCTGCCCAAAGAAGATACCATGAAGATCTAGCCCTTTTCAATCTAGGAAAAATAATTTCTGCCTAATAGAGGTCACCATTAACCTCTCATCAGCAACTCTGGCAAGAGTTGGCAAGATTTTGATGCCCAATTTTAATCGTGACATTCTCTTCCTCAGAATTGCAATCAGCAGTGGGGCCATTAGCTGGGCTACTAACAGGTCAAAGAAAAAATAGTTCACAACTATCTTTTGAATGGTACTGTACAAGTCACAGAGCATTTTCTTAAGCAATGTCACATTTCATTTACACACTAATTCTGTGAGGTACATACACGATACCTAAAACTATATAATTTGTTATCCCAATTCACATCTTATAAATGATAAAATTTAGGTTCAGAGAGGTTAACTAATTTCTTCATGGTCAACAATGCCCATGATATTTCTCTTATGCCATGCCACCTGAGACATGACCCTAGGTGTTTCTTAGAACAAATTCCCAGTAATTAAATATGACATCCTGATGGTGATAGAAAGATCAAGAGAGAGAGATATACAGGATCTATACCTGCCCTTATCATAATATCTCCACCTTCATAATAATAGAATACTGTCTATTATCTGACAAGCCTGAGTGTGCTAACATTCTTTCCAAATGTGTTTCAAGCTCAAAAGCTACATTTAAAATGTCATTGATTTCTGGACTTTAATACTCAAAAATGATACACAGCCCGAGTTTCTGGCATCCTTTATGTCCATCTGCTAGCATGGCATAGTGCCCATTCACAAGGTAATAAGACAATTTCAGGAGGACACAGATGCCAAGCATATCAAGGCTGAGAGTGATAACCTGCAAAATGAAGCAGGCAGCTTTTCTTTTTCTACAATGAGCAGATCCCCCTAAGTCAGAAGCACCCGATCATACCTCTGTATCTATTCCATTAAATGAGATCACATTAGCTGACATAGAGTAGAACACACAGTGAAGACTGTTGTTACTGGTTCAAAACCTTGACTCATTTTTTTTGTAGGTTACAAAGGAGAATTAAGGTACAATGGTAGGGAATAAAATACTGCCACCTTCAACTCAGCTCAAGACAAATGTCTGCCATGGAGAGAATGAGAGTTGAATAGAAATTCCAATGTCAAGAAGCTTTCAGCCTTTGTTACTTGTGTCCAATCAAATATCAAGTAGCCTGTGGCTCAGCCCAACATGTAGGTTCAAGTGTTGTGATGGTGTTTCATTTTCTGTAGATGTAGACATGGCACCTGTATTGGCTCATCTGCCTGGGAATATAATGATAAGAAAGGCAAGGTAAATATAAGTTCCCTTCTGAATTCCGGTGAGCATCCCTGGACTAGAGCTGTTATACGGGAGCCTCACGGAAGATACATAACTCAGTCATTTTATCTTGTCAATGTGATTTTTGTGTATATATTGGAGGTGAAGAATTATTTAAAGAGCAAAAGGGGTAGCTTAGTGGTAAGAAAAAAAGACAGTAGAAGAAATTAGAAAAAAAGGAAAAGAAAAGTGAGAAAAATTTATGATAGTATAAACCTATTATAACTATCCTACAACATTAATTAATTCTTGTGGTTAATTCTATAGTAATTCTAAAGAAAACATCATTTGGATATTACAAAGAGATATGTCAATTTGCTTAAATATCCTGCTATTCCTGAAAACTACATAGTTATTTCCTCTCCTTTCTCTATTTGTACACATATTTATTCTGGAAAACTATATGGAGATATATGTATTCATAAATATATGTACATGGATGTTTATATGTAAATATGCACACACAAATATATTGTTATAAACTACATATACCTACACATGCACACACACTCATCCAAAATCAGATTCAACACTGCAGTGGAATTATCCTGAATGGTTTTTAGTAGGTAGCTTTTTGTATATGATATTTGCTATTTTCTCAGTTTAAAAAGGAGAAAAATAAGGGTAAAGTATTTCATAATAAGGTATTACAAAATATATATATATGGATGTGTATAAGTATGCATGTTTAATAACATTTGTGTGCATAATAGAATGTAATTACTGTCATGATGAGCTAAAGTTAGTATGTTTCTGAAAAATTTATTTATTGGTTTACTATTTTTTCAGCAGATATTTGTCAAATACCTACAATGTTCACAAATAATTCTCTATCCTCAAGGAATAATAATTATAATTTTAGCAATATAAATGTTTTTATTTCAAATAATTTGATTTTTTCTTTGATTTCTGAGACTTTAATGACTACCTATGGTGTGTTAAGAATTATTCTGGGCTCTGAAGGCACCACAAGAACAATTTGTATCTCAAAGTATTTGAGTGTGAAGTAAGATAAAGACTGGAAAGGTTATCAACAGAGTGTGTTTAATGGCAATAGTGGGGCACAAAACATAAAAGGAACATACGGCTCCCTCAGATTTGGTGATTTGGGAAGATACTATGGGTTAAATAATGCCTATGTTGTTCCCCTGGAGGCTCACTGGTATTTCGCCAAAACTGGGTGTGCACATGTACATGTGGTAGTAAACAAGGCTTACTTCTACAGAAACTGAAGGACATAGCACAGTGATCTCTGTCCCCACCAGCTATGACACCCATGTCAAGCTCAATATGAAGGAGGGGTAAAAGAAAGTGGGTATCAAAACAGATAATAATGAGAGAATGAAATATTAAAGCCAATTAAGAAATGCCTTGATAAAAGATGTAATGTCAGTACCAATATGTTTCTTCATAGTAGTTGCACACATTTTATAGCACTGTGAATAATATTGATATTTGTTAAATGAGGAGCAAAAAGATCTTGAGAGGAGATTAAGAGAAGAGCCACAAAGAGAAGAAATAGGGTCCCCTTTTCTCCACAACCTCTCCAACACTTGTTGTTTGTTGCTTTATTTATGATGGCCATTCTGACAGGTGTGAAGTGGTATCTCATTGTGGTTTTAAATTGCATCTCTCTGCTAGCAAGTGCACTGTTGGTGGGATTGCAGACTGGTATAACCACTATGGAAAGCAGTATGGAAATTTCTAAGAAAACTAAAAATGGATCTACCTTTTGACCCAGTAATCCCACTGCTAGGATTATATCCTAGTAACCCTGAAACACCAATCCAAAAGAACCTATGCACCCCAATGTTCATAGCAGCACAATTTACAATAGCCAAGTGTTGGAAGCAACCTAGGTGCCCATCAGTAAATGAATGGATCAAGAAACTTTGGTACATTTACACAAAGGAATTCCATGCAGCAGAAAGAAAGAAGGAGCTCCTACCCTTTGCAACAGCATGGATGGAACTGGAGAGCATTATGCTAAGTGAAATAAGCTAGGCAGTGAAAGACAAATACCATATGATCTCACCTTTAACAGGAACCTAATCGACAAAACAAACAAACAAGCACAATATAACCAAAGACACTGAAATTGAGAAGGGGTTGATAGTCACCAGAGGGGAGAGGGGAGGGAATTTCAGGGGGAAAGGGGAAGGGTTTGGAGCAACAAGTATAAAGGACACATGGACAAAAACTAATGGGGGTGGAAATGGGAGGGGGTGGGAGGGCTGGGGCAGTGGGCTGGAATGGGAGCAAAAGACAGAAAACTGTACAAGAACAACAATTAAAATAAATTTCAAAAAATGTTAAAAAAATAAAAATAAACTCCCCTAAAAAAAAAAAGAGAGAGAGAAGAAATAGCACTATAAAGAAGGAAAGGCTTAGTTGAACCTAAATGTGTTGCTAGGTATAAGGGTATGGAGGATTCTTCTCTACTCAAAGCAGGGCAAGAGAAATCATTAAGTTTCCGGAATGAGGGCCATATTTGTTTTATCTGCTAGCAGATAATAGATATTCTCTTTCTCCATAATCTACATATCTATCAATATACCTATATGGAAGAACGGAAAAGAGGAAGGAGGGAGGAAAAAGTGGAAGGAGGGAAGAAAGGAAGGAAGGAAGGAAGGAAGGAAGGAAGGAAGGAAGGAAGGAAGGAAGGAAGGAAGGAAAAGACAGTATAAATGAATTCAAGCTCCTTGGCATTTTATAAGTCTACCCACTTTCTTTTTCCTTCCTTCCTTCCTTCCTTTATGCTTCAGGGTGGAAGTGGCCTAGACTGATACCACAGGGGAGAAGTCCTCCAATTTTAGTATGCTAAGGAATCTTCACAGGGGCATATTGAAAGTAGATTTTGTGATTCTTCCCAAAAGATTCTGATACATTTGGTCTGAAATAGGGTTCAATAACCTCCCCTAGATGAATTTAACATTGGGGGTTTAGACCATACTTAGAGAAATGATACCTTAAGGGATTTTAAATATTCCTTTTAGTCTTATGAGATATCTGCAGATAGAAATTTAGGTCTACAGTTTCACATTTGTCTTGGTGGATAAGAAGAAATGCCCACTTTTCTAAGCATACTAAAGTCACCAAAAATCTTAGAAACAGGCTCTGAATTTGTATATATGTATTATAATACATTATATATACATTATAATTCTGTTTCAATTTTAACCTCAGACCTAAATGAATTCTATAATGCATATCTTTATTTTCTGAAAAGTATGACTGTGATTGAAGAGAAAAATGTCAATTAGAGGAAGAAAAACAGGAAAAGAAGAAAAGTAGAAGAGGGAACAGGAAAGCTATCTATGAAAGAAGTTGAATTTCACCCTCAACATGTATCATTTTTAGTTTAGGCAGAGTGAAAACTTAATCATTAAGAAATTACATATTTTAAATCATGAACATTTCTCAAACAAAAGAAATTTGCACATAAAAAATAAAAACACATTTGGTCTGATTTAGTGTCTCCTCACCCCCATGGATTTCAAAAGTGGTTGTCATTTCAAACAACAACACTGTAGTCAAGATCCACCAGTTTAACTGAGTAATAAACAAGAATGACTCTATTGCACAGTGTTTCATCTCTGCTTCACAACATGAGTAACTTCAAATCTAATTAGGATGGGAAATTTTGCCTGGACAAACCTGAAAAGTATTGCACAATTTCTTAGCAGTCATGTCATTGATTTTGTGTAGGAACATACTAGGCTGAAGTTCAGAAAGCACAGGGGCCTAAAACACCATGAAAAGTGAGGACAAGAGCAAAAGATAATTAAAAAGTATTAGGACTTTGGAATGAGATAAAACTGGGTATAATTTCTAGTTCTGCCACACAGCAGATTTCTGCCCTTGAGACAAATTATTTACCCTTTTTGAGACTCAGTTTTCTTACTTGAAAATATACACAAGAAGAACTTCTTCCCCCAAATTATGTTAAAAATGTTAGGTAAAAAACCTAGCTCAGTGGATGATCCACAACATATTCAAGTTTGTGCATCCATGGAAATTACTTTTACAATGTTGGTGATATAAACACCCAAATAATGAGCAGAAAATGGAAAGAATATATAATGGAGATGTTTGTTGTTAGGTCTGGTTATTTCTCTATAACTGAAATTTCATCCAAAATTGGTTCTATATGCTATGCTGGCAAAATGTGTGGAAGCAATTGATATTTCACTATTTTTCAGAGAGGATTAAGATGTTTTTACAGATTTCTTCTACTCTAGAATTCTAATATAATGGATTAGTAGGATAGCATTTTGAGGTATTAATGGCATTAATGGATTAATGGCATCTTCCCCTGGACATAGCTTCATTAGATCTATTACCTTTACCATACCATTCATCATCCTCCAGGTGAGTGTTTGTAGAGTTAAGGAAGAAGGACTCAAAATCTCAGTTTTAAATTCCAATCATAGAGATAAATAATCAGGAAAGAGATAACAGAATTTTCAGAGAGAACTTTTTTGAAAATCACAAATAAAAAGTCTTATGGATACAGAGGAGGGGACTTTAGCAGCCTTTCCTCATCCACAGTCTCACTTTTCACAGTCCCAGTCACCCGTGGTCAGCTGCCACCCACAAGTAGTGTGGGGGGGCTCCACCCTCAGGAACCCCCCCCTGCAGCTACCACAGATAAGAATAAGTCTATCAAGACATGATCTGCTTGGGGGGAAAGGTGGCCAATCTCTTAAAGGAGAAGGGCCTAGAGCCTTTTCCTCAATGGGCTTTTATTTGGTTTGTTTTGCACAGGGATGCAGGTAAATCTCGTTAATCATTATCAGGCGGTAAGGATAAAACAATAGATAACATACAAAGAACTCTGAGGGTCTATTTTGAGTCAGGGTCAGATAGCTAAAGATCTATAAAACTTCTAGGAACAAACTCACTTCTTGCTTGGACCCTTATCTTTTAATTGAGAGCACTCTAAACCAAGCAGGTTTCACAGGATTTTACATACTCTTTCTTAGGCCTGATTGCCCCAGGGAACCGGCCCTTTCCAGCACAGGGTTACACCCGCCCCTGGCATTGTTTCAGGCTTAAGTCAGGCAGGGGAAGTAAGGCAGCCAAGAGATTAGGAGACTTCTAGCAGACAGAATAAGGACTCAGGCTATGTCAAAGCCGAGGGGTGAGGGTCCATCACCCCCTTTTACTATAGCCCCCCAAGTCCTTCCCTGGGGCCTCCCCATGATCATGCCTGTCTTAGGTCATTCCTCCCTTGAGGAATCTTACCTGTCATTGGCTAACGGATCAAGCATGGGAGGCCAGGCAGGGTGAAGAAAAAGGAACAGAAGTGGTGCGCCTGCCAGGGAGATAAGCCTTGTTTCCATAGTGGCTTACAGTCTGAAGGTCGCTCACTCAGCCTTAGCCATGGCGGGGGTGGGGGGGGGTTATATCTTCTGAAACCAGGCAGGGCGGTTCCCAACAAAGTAGTAAGTGCAAAATTCCAGAAATGAAGAATTCAAAAATTTTACATTGTGTGCCATTCTGAAAAAGAATTGCATACTTTTCCACTCTGTCCCACCCAACTCAGGAAGTGCGTCTCATGCAAAGTTTTTTTTGGGAAATATCAAATCACCCAGGTGACTCAGCCTCCCTACAGCCCATATTTGAAGCCCAATGATTTCTGGCTTTTCCCAAAACTAAAGTCACCTATGAAAGGGAAGAGATTTAGACCACCGATGAGATTTAGGAAAATAGGACAGAGCAGTTGAGGGCAATTCTAACAAAGGATTTTGCGGAGTGTTTTGAGCAGAGGAAGAGATACTGGGAAAACTGTGTGAGGTCCCAAGATGCCTACTTTGAAGGGGACTAAGTCATCATTGTTTTATGTACAATGTTTCTTGTATCTCGTATCTCCTTCAGTAAATGTCTCTATTTTTCATAGTGTGTGGCTGGATACTTTCTGGACACACCTGCCTTTTAGTCATGTAGACACCCTCTCGGTTGTCAGACAAACTATAGGAGAAAGAAGCCACATTCACACAACTTTATTATAGCATATTATCATATTGTTTATTGTGCTATTAGTTATTATTGTTAATCTCTTACTCAGCCTAATTTATAAATTAAACTTTTATCATAGCTTTGTATGTATAGAAAAAAATAGCACGTATCAGATTTGGTACTATCTGAGGTTTCAGGCATCCACTGGGGGTTTTGGAATGCATTCCTTGCAGATAAGGAAGGGGGGGGACTACTGCATAACAAAAATAACAGAGTTGGCAAGACTGCAAGGTGAAGTAAAAGATGATTTTCCCAATACAGAGAAAGATTAAAAACTCCATCTGGATTGAAGGAAGAAGAGATGGAAGAGGAGAGTGGTAGAAGGAGAGGATTTGGTCATAAAGGGAGAGTAGAAGAATAAGGTCGTGCTATAGGTATGGAGTCTGGCCCTTTCCTATTCTCTCTCCTGAAAAAAAAAATTGTGATACTCCTGGTGTCTTGTGAAATAGGAACAATGAATAAGACAATAAGATACTGCAGGATCAGGTCTGGGGACAGACTCTGAGAGGACAAATACCAAGCATGGTGTGGGGAAATATCCAAAAGATTCTGGGGCCTCCAAGAGGGGTGCAGAAAGTCAGAGAGAGTTTCAGTGGATGAAGGAAACCTGCACGTGTATTGACTGGACACCCTGACTAGGCGTAACTTGAATCATCCAAGCTGAAGGCCGTATGATAGGACGATAGATACCTGCTGCAGATTTATCTGATATCCAGGTTGAGGCACAGAGACTGAGAACAATGAATTAAACCTCAGTGAAGGCAGGGTATGGCTGTGGTCCAAGTCCTCTGTGTCAAAAACAGACCCTAGAGTGTCCCCTTCAAGAAGGAAAGAGGAAGATTCCTAAATTAACTGAGTACCTTTCTAAAAGAGACTTAGAGAGCCCTGGCTGGTGTAGCTCAGTGGATTGAGCGTGGCTTGTGAACCAAAGGGTCACTGGTTCAATTCCCAGTCAGGGCACATGCCTGGGTTGCCCAGTAGGGGCACAAGAGAGACAACCACACATTGATGTTTCTCTCCCTCTCTTTCTCCTTCCCTTCCCCTCTATCTAAAAATAAATAAATAAAATCTTAAGAAAATAAAATAAAAGAGACTTAAAGATATTAAAAGACTAAGGTTGCCTTGACCTGGGAAGGTGACTATTTTGACTACACAGAAACCACAGACAAATTTCCATTGGTTCCTCATAAAGTTTGTGTCTGTGTTGAATTGTTCTCCAATACTACATTCACTGTGACTGACACCAGCCAACACCAATCTTGTGGAAAATTATTACCATCAAAGTAGATCTAATCCTGGCTAATTATGGAAACAGAAAAAAATCAAGATCATTTAGCTTTAAAGTGAATTAAAAGAATGTCTTTTATTTCTGAAACAATATTTATAGGTAGGTATTTCTCAAAGTTGAAGTCATGTTGCTACACATTTTAAATTCGGTGTTTGTAGTGCTCTGTTCCCTCTCCCCACCTGGCGCCCTCTGAAAAGTAAACATTGACAATGACCCCATGGAAAATCACTTGAAATGAAAGCCACCATTATTTTTCTTACTGTCTATCAATACAATAAAATGACATTTTATAAGTTTAAATTCACTATCTATACTTTAAGTCATCACAGGTAAAAGTTAAGTCTTTCTTCAGAATCCCTGATTCAGTACCTGTACTTGTTAATGTTCCAATGTTTCACTTCTTTTCTGGTGCAAAAGTATCTATTTCAAATATTTTCTGTTGCGCTTATAGATCTTTCTTATCTTCAAGATACAAAGAATGGCTAGTTGGAGCATTAGGGAGTCCTTTAATGTTATTTAGCCTCACCCAAGGACATGCATTTTGATTTCAGAGAGAGGAAAGGAGGGAGGGAAAGAGAGAGGAAGAGAAACAACAGCGTAAGAGAAAAACATTGATCAGTTGCCCTGAACCCACAACCTGGGCATGTACCCTGACCAGGTATCATATCTGTGAACTTTTGGTTTACAAGATGGTGCTTCAACCAACTAAGCCCCACGGGCCAGAGCGGGAGTACCATAATTTTACCTATTTTGCTGTTGCATCTCTGGGTACATTTAACTTCGTTCATTCATTCATTCATTCATTCATTCATTCAAGTTTTTATTGAATGTCTATCATGTGCCTGATCAAATGCTGTATTACTTTGAATTCTTTGAGAAAGTCAATGTTTGAATGATTTCATTCATTTTCCTATTATATGTAGCCAATCAGCACTCTATTATTTGCTTAAGTTGAAAACCATTTAAATGTTTTAATTAATGTTCAGAATAATAGTTTCCTCATCCCAGGCTCTGGATCATTTCTGAAATGAACGCCTCATACCTGCGTTATGTGCCTTTGAAGCTTAGACAAAGTAGATTCTTAAAATAAAGATCTAAATTAGATTAAAAAAAAAACTGACTCAGATTCATACATCTGGGCCATAAGTATGAAAAGTAAAATAGACTCTACTTTCCGTTCAGATGCGGGTTGTAAGACACACACAAGATGGTTGCCCAGCGCCACAGCTCCAGGAGCAGTCATTCCCAGCCACTGTGGAGAAGTGGGGTTCCTGGTGCCGTCGGAATGATAACCCTTCACAAGCACGCTGCAAACTCTACCACCACCACCATCTCTGCTCCTCCACTCTTGATGAGACAACTTCAAATTTATTTGTGTATTTATCAATAAGTGACCATTTCTCAACATAGAAACTGATTTATGATTGGTGGAACCAGTCTTAATGACTTCACTCCCTTGCCAGTCACAGTTTAAACACAGAAATGTCACCCAATAATATTGAGTAAATCCCTTGCTGGCATCTGGGAAAGGATTTTCCTTAGAAATGAAAAGAGACATGTAGAATGAAACTCATCTTCTTCCACTGGGTGTAGTCTTGTCTCCAGGGATGTCTGAAGCAGTTGAACTCACAGAATAGAGGAAATAGCACTAAAATGCTCCAGATTACTATCTGGAACTGAAGCCAAAGAACTACCCTACTTACAAATCTTACAAATTTCTGTTGAGAAATAATAAATTTATCAGTATGTTAAGCTACTATTGGTTGTTACTTCTCTTATTTGCAGCCAACGCATCCCTTAATGAAAGCCAGGAATTTGGCTACTTCATTCATCAGTATGGGAATGAAAGAATAGAAAGACTGTAACTTTTTAAGTTAGTAACCAGAAATATATATATATTGAGCCTTGGCTGGTGTAGCTCAGTGGAATTAGCACAGTATGGGAACCAAAGTGTCACCAGTTCAATTCCCAGTCAGGGCACATGCCTGGGTTGTGGGTCAGGTCCCCAGTGGGGCCACATGAGAGGCAACCACACAGTGATATTTCTTTGCATCTTTCACCCTCCCTTCCCCCTCTCTAAAAATAAATAAATAAAATCTAAATATTTTTATATTTAAAAGAGCATGCGCGCGCGAGAGAGAGAAAGTTGGTAACCAGATATAAATATATATCATCTCCAACAGAAGTAAGAGTAACACCTGCTTGAGAGTGGTTGGTGGGGTACATGAGTGTTCTTACATGAGATGGACAGCAATTTGAATATTTCACCTAAAATGTCATATGGTGTGCTTGAGTGTGATATTGCTGTGTTACAGAATTACATGCTTATGATTTCATAATAAAAGATTTTGTAATAAAAGGGGCATTATTTTTGCTGTACCCTGTGTGTATGCATCTCTACATGTATATGCAAAGGTAGTTTTACAGTCATTGTATGGACAATAATATAATAATTAATAAATAATATAAGAATAAACTCTGTGATTTGTGAACTCATAACTGTAAACTTACTTTGCCCCACACTGTTTGTGTGTGTGCACACATGCACACACACATATATAATATATGGCTCATTGCTTTTATTAAGTTAATTAGTTGTGACACTTGGGAGAGCAGAGTAAAGTCTGGTCTTAAACCATGTTTAATCCCTGGAATATACCTACCTGCTCCTGAGGGTTCATTCTTTTCACTCTTCTGTAACTACCATCTTGGTTACCTAAGGTTTCCTTCACTCTCTCTTCACCCAGAGAGTTGACAATTTGATTGTTCCTTGAATATGACACCTCACCAGAGCATGATAGACAATATTTATACTTATTCATGATAAACCTTAAACTACAGCTCAGATTTTTCCTATGCAGTACAACCCAAGCTTATCATTTCAGAAACTCTAATAATAATAATAAAAACCACATTGGAAGCAATTTGATTGCTTCCAATCAAATTGGTGCATTTTACATAGCAGACAGATTATATTTAAAAATGCCTTTAAGAAAATTGCCCTGGCTGGGTAGCTCAGTCAGCTAGAGCGTGTCCCAATAGCCCAAGGTTGTAGGTGTGATTCCAATCAGGGCACATACAAGAATCAACCACTGAATGCACAAATATGTGGAACAACAAATCGATGTTTCTCTCTCTCTCTCCTTTTCTCTCTCTCTCTAGAAAACAATAAAAAAAAACCCAATAAAATAAGATGCCTTTGTCTGATCATCTGTATGCAAAGGAGAGAAGAATGATCCCAAGACTGCAGTCTATTTCTGTTTTACGTGGTTTAGAAGTCATTCTTTATATTTGTCACCCCTAATAGGAAAGAGCACCAAAAAGGGGGACTTTCTGAGTTATAATGCTCTGGTCAACCAGCACACAGGCCACTTGATAATGGTTGGCCTGGCAGGAGTCCAAGGCAGGGAATACTTCGTAGATACTCTGCATGTCTTCACTCTGGTGATGACTGTGAAGTATGGTGGAGCATTTGTGTTATCAGCAAGAAGGGAAAGGAGAAGAAACCTGTGGAGAGAAGAAAGGGGAATGAAAATTACTCTTTGGGGGAAAACCCACAGTATTTAGTGTTCACAGAAGGAGAATTTTATTCTTCCTCTTGAATTTTAAAAACGCACATGGCTTGTGGCCTTAAGGAGAGAAGCGCAGGAACAAAGCTGCTTTTGTACTCTATTAAGGTTGAGATTAAAGTCCCTACTGATAAACTGAACATTCTTTAAAAGTGACCAGAAGCAAACAGTGTCTGTTTGCTGCTACTTTATTACAAAGACACCACTGAGAATAGCTAAGAATATATACTATTTGATCTTTAACAGGTTGACCAAATGATTGCAGTTGGCTCCAGTACAAGATACTTTCTGCAAATTATTGTTTCTGGTTATAAACCTTTATAATATCTCAGAATGAATTATGTATGTATTTCATGTTTTCTTTTCTGTTATCAGCCTTGATGTTCTCATTTCAAGTTTCACCCTAGCCTCCTAATAATGCAATATTGAGGCCATTCAGACACTAATTATGCCACCGTGGCTTTTTTGAAATGACTAAATCAGCATCAGTTCTATAATTATCATTAGCAAGTTTGTATCAGTAGCTCACATCACTTGAAAAGCTCAACTTAAATGATTTGTGAACGTACTCATCTAATACATTGAACACTCTCTATAGATACACACAGGTGCTTGCATATTGCTTTATGTAAAATAGAAAGTTTGTACATGTATATTACATGAAATATATTTTCAATGCAATATTAAAACATTTTCATAGCTTAAAATATTAAGGTACATAGTGACACCCAAGATACATCTGCTTTAAAAGCTAAGTTGGGGTGAGCAGTATAAGAAATAGAAAACTATTACTCATACTTAAGGCTAGATCTGAAGTTTCCTCATTTGCAGTTGTTCAAACAGGAATCTGGCAAAGATGATTGACAGGAAAAAGTATCCAAATGCAATTTCTCGGTATTCTCATTGTTTCTCTTTTTGAATTATTGATATTGCCAGTAGTCATTTGCCACGAAAACAAATCAAGATAGGTATGGCAAGTATTTCCTTGAATGCATCACTCTTTATTTTTAAAAAATGTTCACAGTGTGCCATTTTTATAACTTAACAAAATGGCAAACCAATGGAAAAAAGTAACTACAGCAAAATGAAAACATAGTGCAAATTAAAAGCTTAATTTTGTGACTAGATAAATAAATGCTGTGAGGAAAAATATTACAGAAAAAAAATCCAGCTTCTGAGAGGAGAAGCTATGAAGATTCCTTTGTATAAGGAAAGCTCACCTTAAACCAGGAAAACCTGATGAGAATTTCTGAATTTAGATCTCTCTGAGAATAGTGGGGCACATCTAAAAGCTTAGCTATTATACTTCCCAGTGACAATCTTTCTTTTTTAATTTTTAATTTTCATACTACCTAATACTAGATCCTTGTTTTGTACAAAAAAAAAAAAAAAAAAAAAAAGAAAAAGAAAAAAGAAAAAAACTTGTGCCAGACCGTAGTATTTTATGACCTACATTATTACCCTCTGGGTAGTGAAATGATGGTGCCAAACTAATTATTGCTTTGTCTAATTTTAAATCCAGGTCTATGGAGATTAACAGCTTGCACATTAATTCAAAGCACCAACAGCCTACCTCACCTAATGCTGTTTTAAATGAATTAAAATCCTGTTTGGGAAACTTTAATATACTTGAAATGAAGGGAATGTGTGTCTGTATTTTTATTCAGTATACAAAAACTAAATTCACTTTGCTTATTTTACTTGTCAAACATACTCCAGGGAGGAACTTTTCATATCTTTAGGCATTTCTTTTCTTGAAAATGAAATACCTGCTAAACCAAAAGCACAGTCTGCGTGGAACTAATTGTGAAGTGGTGGTGCTGGTGGGGAGAGGGAGGCAGAATAATGAGAAGAAAGACTATGTTCAATTTGAAGGGAAAAAAACATTCAATTTTAAGGTGTTGTCCCTTTTTATATCTTTGACATTAAATGAATGCCTTTAAACACACTGACATTTTGTAATATTACAAAATGAACATGCAGTTTGGAGCAATCAATACAAATAGACCATCTGTAAAAAGTCAAGGAAGCATATCACCAAACCCTAAAAGAAGGATTGACAGGTTGAGGGAACAGAACATGATAGACCCTTGTGAAAACTTCCCCACTAGTGGCCCCATTTCCAGTTCTATTAGCTCTATCTTCTTAAAGCAGGGCTCAGATCACATAAATCTCTTGCTCAAAAACCTTTGAAGTGGAGAGTATAAGAGGGCTAAATGGTAATGAAAAAATACAATAAAAAATAAAAAATAAAAGTTCAGTTATGCCAGATGAATAAATTCTAGACATCTGTTCAACAACATTGTACCTACAGATGACAGCACTGTATTGTACAGTTAAACATCTGTTTAGAGAGTAGATATTATGTTAAGTGTTTTTACCACAGTAAAAGAAGTAGAAAAACTTCTAGAGTCCTGTTACCTACCAAATGGAATGCAAACCTCTCATCTAAGGACTGAATAAAGTTCCTGAGCAACGCACCCCCAGTTTTCACTTCCCCCCTTATTTCCCCTTCATGCCTGTGTACAGCATAGGCTCAACCAGATTAGATTATATGGTGCCTCTTGCAAAGCTCTCATAATATCCTTTATTGCTGCCTTTGCACATTAATGAACTCAGTACATATTTATTCTGCATTCTCACTGTTTCAAGCACTGTTGGGGGAGAGGGGTAAATATGGAAGTTACAATAACTGACTGCTCTCAGGAAGCTTACAATCTAATGGGAGTCAAACACTTATTAAGGTACTATTAAAGTGTTGCAAAAGTGGAGAGAAGGGGAGAAGGAGAGAGAGAGACAGAGACTCTGGTGAAAGCTTAGGAGAAAGATACTGAAGCACCCCTAGAAAGCCCAAGAAGTCTCCCTGGAGGAGGTCAGTGTTTATGAGAGATAGGTCACAGAAGAGGAGGGGAAACCAGAGGGTAGAACGAAAAGCAAAGCAAGCATGGGACAAACAGCATGCTGTACGCAAACTGCAAGTGGCTTGTTGTATTGGGGCATAAAGATCGAAACTACCAAGGCTGGGAGAACTGCTCTCTTCATGAAAGAACCCACATTCTGTTCTGGACTGAACCTCTTTATGAGTCACTTACAACACTCACTTTGAACCATATTTATCTTCTCTCATTTAAAAGTGGTTAATGTTGATTTTCTTTAAATCCTCTGCAGTTTCTTTTGGCAATGCTTTTAACCATGATAAGCTCAGCATGTACTTTCTAAATCAAATCGAGAATCATGCAAAATCAGGCAGAGTTTGCAGCAAATACATGAATACTATCACCAGTTAAAGAAAAATGAATGGAAAAAAAACCATCGTTCTCAGATTATTAGAAGAAAGCACGTTTGCATAAACAACAACAAAAATCTCAAGTGAACCTATTACGGGATCTTACAGTTTTCTTTCCACTGTAGGATTACATCATGAAGGAGCTATATAGACAACCCTAATACCATTTGACAGTATCTGTATTCAAGTGTAATTCTAACAAATTGAGTAATTTTACTAAAATGAGGTCAAGATCTCTGCTAGTTTTGTTTGGGGGAAGGGGAATAAGGACTTCTCAGTAGTCTTAGTTGAAGTGCAAATGAAGAGTGTTAAAATAAACTTCACTTTTATGGAAACACTTAAAAATATTGTGCCAGTAATTTCCATTATGTAATACCTACTTTATGTGAACACTATGACAAAAATATCTAGGTCTAATAAATAGCGACTAAATTCTGGAAGATTTTTTTGAAACACTGTAGATTAGGAAAAGATATTAATAATTCAATGTTTTATTAAAATAGTTAATATTTGAGTGTGAAGCTATAAAGCAGTACAATTTAAAAATTAAATTGCACTGTTTAGCATTTCATGAAAAACCAAACATTAAGGCTCCCCAAATCTTGTTTTTTTCTTTCATCATCTTGTCACCCTCATTTATGTTCTTTGCTTAGAAAGAACCTTAATCTTTTTGCTTTTCTCTTCTTCTCCTTTCGCATAGGTAAAGCACATCTCTGTGTCTAACCTGGGTCACATTATCTTTAGTTCAATGCAGACAAGCATATGGTCATCTGCAAAATCGTCTTCCATATCACCTTGCTTATTTCCTTACCCTTCACTTTAGTTGTTTTTGCTCATATGTGTAGAATAAGGACAGGAAAGAGTAGAAGAACTCTTCCTCTCTGAATTAGCTTGAGAAGAATACACACACACACACTTTTTAAAAAATCAGAATATATTGTGCATTAGAAATTCATTGCATTTGTCTTTTCTACACTAAAAAAAAATAAAAGAAGTTAGCAGCATGATTAATACAGTAGGAAAAAGTTAGTCCAATAAGTTTTTCATGGAATTAACTATTTCCTTGACTAGCCAATCAACTTTCTTTAAAGACTCAATTTTTTTATTCTCACATTACCACAAGTTTCATAAAATATACTTAGCGATAGATATCAATTACAATCAGAAACATTTCTTTTGAGTAAAAGCTGAAACACTTTTGACTAAAATACTTTTGAGTAAACTGTTGATATTTATCTATACTTTAAAACTAAGTGTAGATAAATAGTGTCTTTTAAAATGCTGTTTAATCATACAACTGTATTAAAGATAGTTTTATTAAAATGATAAGACCCATAAAGAGTGTGTTAATTTTGAAAACAGAGAATGAATCTTTTTGAAAAACAAAGTTAAGTTTCATCTTCCTTTGGGAAAAAGTAATTGGAGAAATACAAACTGTATGTATACTTTATGTATACCTCCCCCCCCAAAAAAGTTAGAAATAGTGGGATGACAAACTCCACAGTGGATCTTATTAGTTATGCAAACCTCATAATGGGTATTCTGTTACGTACCTTGTTTCCTGGGAGTTTATGTAATTTGGGGCAATTTTAAGCTCTACATAAATATATACAGTACTCTTTTAAATAGTTTTGCTTTCTTTGATTCCAAAATTAATGATATTTATTTGTATGTTGAATGATAGATTTTATAACCTGCATTTCAAATGAATATGCAGGAATTGAAAAAATAGTACTTATGTAATAATAAATCCCTGCTAATCACACTTCTTCCTGCCCCCTTTTAAAAGTAGGGTTTATTTTGTTTTAGTTATTGAAAATGGATTGTTTTAAGGTGATCATCAAAATACATTGTTTTTCAGTGGATATTCCATTATATGTATTTTATTCAGTATTTTGGTTTACATGAAGAACTGTAAATTCAATACTATGAATTTAGTGCTAAAGGTTCATTAGCTTTGTTTATTTATTTATTTTTTAATGAACAAGGACAGAGCAGGTTTGCTTGAATTGCACAGAACATCTGCTGTGTCTACAGGACTTCTTGTTGTCATTCTCAAAATGGGCAATAATTGAAATTGTAAGATCTTCACGGTTGTTGCTGCTGTTTAATTCATCTGTACTCAGTCCAACAGTGACCCATAGATATTTTCCTACACTTACATCTTTGTGGTGAAACCCAGTGGATAACTTTTCATAATATCATTTTCAAAGCTATCTTGTAAAATATAACTAAAGAGGCTTCAGTGTTCTCTGTTACATCAGAATAAAGTTCCTCTGTTTTATCTTGAAGTCTGGTTTAAAAAAAAAATGCACAGAAAGGTCAACTCCATTCCAAAGAGAAATCTCATTCCTTAGAAATATTTGGTAAGATTTTGAATCACTTTTCTTTTGTCTTTTAAATCCTGTCATCTGCCTACATTTAACTAAAATAATTTTTCTTTTTCATCTTGTTAGCTAAATGCGTCTGTTCAATGGCTAGTTTTTCAAAGGTAAGAAAATCAAAACAGGAGAAGGAAATTAATTTCAAAGTATATATTTGGTGTTTTTAAAATGCTTTATTTCAGCATGGAGAGACACAATTTAGTCTATTAAATCTACAGCAGAGAAGCAGGGAAAATGTGAGGAGAGTCAGTTCTAAACAAGTACATTTTCTTTCCTAACCTTCAAAGGTAATATTTTCATCTTGATGAGCTCCTGGATGAATATATAATTTGCCTCTTTTATTCTTAGCTTGGCTGAAATACAGAGGACTGGATGTCCACTAGGCCAAAGTATAAACTTACCATTTATGTATTAAAGTCATATTTAATGAAAACGAAGAGAAATTATTACCACATTCACTCTTTCTTATTACAATTCCTAAAGAACTTTGCCGGACATATTATCTCGTAGACATCATGATCAAATGTTATTGTTTGCTTTATTATCTAAGTTGGATGGTTGGCTAGTCTAGAATGAAATAGGTTGAAGGCAATACTCAAGCCTAGAAGTCTGAATGAGGTTCCCATTCAAACGATCCTGGTTGTATGGGGTGGGGCGGGGTGATTAGTAAACCAACTGAGCTTACACTGCGTAGTAAGCATCTGGATGCAGCACATTTACATCTAACAAGAGAACCCACAAAACGTGTGTGTTTCTTAAACCTTATGTTCCGAACAAAAGGCTATCTCAGCAACAGACAATCAGCACTGCATTGCTTCCTGGGATGCGAGCAACACACTCAACTGCACATTTCATTCTTTCTCAGCTCCCAGCACTACAAAGCCTCTACTCTTCCCACTCCTGGGTCCCAGATTGCTACCTAGAAGGGGGCTGGGAAAGCAGCCTAAGATCTCTGCCTGCGCACTAGCGGCCCGCACCCGGGGCCCCCAGGCGCTGCGTCCCCGGCTCAAGCCGCCTGGGGGAGGTAGGGAGGGGAGCCAGGGAGCCGGAGAATGGACCGCACACCTAGACACTTAGGATTTTATTTATTCAGAGAGGCGGGGGAGGAGAACAGGGTTCATTCGGATTTTCTCTCCGAAGTTCCCATTCTTGGCCGATAAAGTGGTTTTCTGGCTGGTGCTGGGGGCCCAGGGGAGAGTGTGGGTGAGGTCCCGGCTCTCAGGGGCAGATCTTGTCCTGTGCGCGGAATCCAGCAGGGTGACTAAGGGTGGACCGGCCGCAGCTGTAGAGAGGGCCAGAAGCTGGCAGGGAGGGGTCTGCGGGCCGGAGAGCCGCGGAACCCTGTCCTGGGCCCTCCAAGGCTGGCTGGGGAGCGCAAAGGCCGGCTGGTCACGCGTGGGAAAGAAAGGCCCCTTCCCTGTAAGGCATTACTCTCCTTTCCCCAGGCTGGGCCGCGGGAGAGTGCAGGCGGAGAGAGCTGCGGGTCCCCGCGCTCGTAATCATGACCTCGGGGCCCCCTCCGGGCCGCGTGAGCGCGTCGGCGAGGCTGGGCGGCCGCCGCGGCCCGGGCCGTGTAACATGACCCGAGCGGCCGGCCGGCCACCGCGGCGCGGCCATTGAGCCCTCCCTGCCCATGAATCTCTGGCGCGTCTCTAGCTCGCTCGCCCGCTCGCCTCCCGCTACCCTCTCTCCCCCTCCAGCTCCGCGGGCTCCGTGCGCCTCTCCCTCGCGGTCCTCCCGCTGCCCGTCTCTCTCCACTGCCCGCCTCTCTCCACTGCCTCCCGTCTTCTCTCTCTCAAGGCAGCCTCCGTCGCTTTCTCCCTCTCTCCTTTGAAAACTGATCTTTGGCTCTTAGTGTGAAAGTGATTTGAATTTGGCTCGGTGGCGCTCTGCGCCTGCGCCCAGCCTCTGGCATGCTGGCTCCTTCCAAGCAGCTGTTTTGGGTTTGAAATTCCAACATGGCAGAGGCTGCAGTCCGTCTTCCCTTCAAAAACTTGGAATGATTTCAAATCATAGGCACCTTCACTTAACCCAAGCTTCCATTCATCAGCAAACACATCGGATCGATGCTACGCTAACCTATCGGCTTTTCGCTCCTGGCGTTCAGGTAAGAGGAGCTTCGTAGTTTCCTACCATCTGTTTAAATTTGTTTTTGTTTATGTTTGTTTTATTTTAAAAGAATATAAATAAATCCAAGACCTGTAATAAAAAGAGATCTTCGAGTTGTGTCCTAACCATTAAATTTAATTTGCACTCGTTTATATTCTGTACGCCAACCTGCTGTCTAATTTCTTAGTACAAAGTAGCAATGAAACATTATAATGCATATTTTTGCTGCTTAATCATTGAAACAATAGTGTGGGATTAAGAGTTCGCGATGGCAAGAATCTCGTTTTCCGCTATATTGGGCTTACTTATTACTATCTTTTTACTTCAAAAATAAAAAAAAAAAAAAGAAAAGAAAAGAAAGCGGAGCCATAGGGTGGGGCTAGACTTTCTTCGGGAACTAACTTCTAAGTAAATAAGAAGTGTAAATAAGGATCTTGCACACACAAAAAGTTGAGGTTAAATTACAATCTCGTGGCTGGAGGGACGTGAAAATGTCAGCAGATCGGTTGCAGAAAAATGTAAGCACATCATCTTGGTGGGGGTACAGCGTGGTGGGCGTATTGTTGGCAAGGAACGGGAGAGAAAGATGTATAATTTAATGGTATATACAATCCACTGATCCTATTACCATCCTCCCCGGAGCTCTTGTTAGTTTCAATGGGAGTGAGTGAAATTGACATGGACTTGCATTCCTGGTCCTGTGCTTTTTTTCCTTTCTTTCTTCTCCTGTGATCTGAGATCCCCTTTTTGTTGATGTTGCTTTCCCCCTTAATTATATGCATGTAGGTTAAATGAATACCTGACGAAAGGGCCCACGTTTCAAGGCAGTGACATTTGATAGCTGAGAGGAAAAGTGGCTTTAATGAAAAGCAACCTTTGGAATTCCTGCTTGTGAGAAATCCAATTCAGCTTTTTGTGCTGCCAGCAAGAAATGATCAGTAGCACCAGTGTTTATGGTATGTCAGTTTTGGAATTTACTTCCTTTGCATCAAAATAGGAAAGAGAAATTAAATAGCATGATCCAGCCATTGAAAATTCTGCTTGGGAAGCAAATGCTCATGATATATAATTCCTTTTAAAAAATATGTATATTTTAACCTGTCCAAATGCTTGTTTATTTTTGCTATCACTTGTTTATATATTTCAGTTTTGATTACTAGATTACTGGAATCCACTTTTATCGGTTTTAGCTGTAATCCCAAAGTTGCATGTTACTAGTAATGCACTATATAATCGCTGAAGTCAAATGGTATGTAAATTAGTTAAACTCAGTGTGGGGTTTTTTGGGGAGGGGGCTGGGTGGAGAGGGGAGAGGGCGGGAGTGTGGGGAAAGACTGCTTACTAATGAAAGTATATATATGTACACACACAGAACTGGGTGAATTTTTTTTCTCAATCTATTAATGCATTTGGACTATCGGCTCTCTCAATGATTGCACTTTATGGAGTAATCAGTTCTTCTAAGTGTGTGTGGTTTTCTTTTTTGGGGGAGAGTGAGTTATGAAGGGATATCTTTTACATGAAAATAAAAATATATTTTGATTACTTAAAGTCCTTAATACCTTTTAAGGAACAGTGGTAGTTATTTTTTTTTTCTTTGCTTGCCATTCACTTGTCTGTCAGCGCTTTTTACTTTTAACCTGTGACAGAATTAAATAATCAGGCACTGAAATTTACTTTGTTTGAAATCGCTCTTTCCTCTTTCTTTTCAAAAAAAAAAAAGGTCAGATAAATGGAGTGAGAGGGGGTTTTCAATAGCTCTTGTGACCATGCCGTGTGTGTACTTTGTGATATTCAATTAAGACTAAGAGGGAACAACAACAACAAAAAGATGCTGAAAGTATTTTGCATAATCAAAGGATACCGTCCACTTTAAACTGTTTCTTTTTTGTTATGTCTACCCTACCACCATGCATTCACCATGAAAAGAGAGAAAGAAGGAAAGGGAGAATATGAAAGAAACAAATAGCAGTGGGGCAAAGCTGCCAGGGGTCTGTAATGTGGCCGTGGTTACTGCTCTCTCATAACACAAATGTGAATACAAGGAAAGAGACTACAGGAGCCGATCCGAGACATAGACTTCTGGGTGGACTCTGGTGACTATCGAGCTAAACACACACCGCTCTTACATGATAGGAAGGATTTGATTGAATTTTGCATTTGGAACTTGTTGACTTTGAAGCGATCAATAAGAAGACTGTTTATTTTAGATGCACATAATTTGCCCTGAGAAATGTTTTAAGGAGGAGAGAGCACAGCTTTTCTTCCCCCGGAGCTGTTGGAGCGAATGGGATTGCCAGATGGGCGATTTCCCTCTGTGATGTTAAAGCTGTAATATATATTCAGAGCAGATTGGGCTGCTGCCTGTGATGAGGAGGATATTAAATTTATAAATTTTAAATCGGAGCTCAGACAATGTGCTGAGAGTAGAAATTGGATGGTTTGACTGTTTACCTCATTGATACTTTAAATGTGATTTCTGGGTAGTAGTAATAATAATAATAATTGTAATAATACATAAAAAACACATTGGTTTAGGCAATCAAATAATTCATGACATTTAAGAGCAGATTTGTGTGTGTAAATTGCCCCCCACCCAGGCTCTACTTGCTATTAAATAATAGTCACATAATTTATTTCCCTGAGTGTTTAAATGCCTGTTGTGCAAATGATGTTCACTCAGGAGCCTTGTTATCATACACAAGAATTCTGGGAGGAAAAGTTTATATATATGTCTATAAAGTAGATACTTATGTATATGTATAAAGTGGCATTAATGGCTCCTATTTTGTAATTCTGTTACTCTGATTATTTTTAGATTGTGTCTCAAATGTGTGGCCTAAAGGAACCAGAGCTACAAACCTAAAAGGCTGGAAAGTGGGCAAGTGCTGACACTCTGGCAGCTCTGCTGTTGCAAATTAAAAGTGTGTTGTGGTCAGGAAATGAAAGCTACAATGTCTCTTTTGAACAAGTCGTTTATCAAGAGAAACATCTATCAGGGACTGCCTTGTCACATTGATCCTCTAAAAGTTAGGTCCGAGGTGGAAGCTGCTTTGATGTTTTTGATCCTAAATTTAATACAACAGAAAAAAAGCAAGGATATTTGGACCAGAATAGATTTTTTAAAAATGTTTCCTGGAACCAAGATCTATTTATTAGTATTGTACTATGTGTGAAGTTTTTTGGGCACAACAGTTGAAAGGTTGAAGGGGAAACCCCAGCCTTTATAAATGGCTGGTTGTTAAAATATATATTTATAGTGCATTCAGCTATGGCTGGCTTCTTGGTTCACATGGACATTTTGAAAATAGATTGCTTTAAAGGAAAAAATTATCTTGAAAATGTGTTTCGGAGCAATTTGTAGAGATCAGAGTTTTCATTCATTCAAATTTTAGTTGCCCTCTTCCTTTCTTCCTCCTCTTTTAGTGCTTCATTTCTATTTCCTGTCTTCATTCCATGTGTGACATATTAGCTTTTATTTGGAACATAAACATTTTTCTATAAAAAACCACCTCCGCAGAACATGCTTGCTCACATCATGTCTATTGTTTATTAATTGTGCCTGTGGATGGTTATCAGTATAAACTACATGGACTCACAAGGCTTTCAGAACTTCAGCCTAAAAATATAGGTAGGTAACAGATTAAATATGCTATATATGCTTGAATACTGAATACGCTGTATGTGTTATTCAAGTGCTAAAAGGTATTATTAAGAAAATGACCAACTTTAAAAAATGTGGTTTCTTTCTGTGTGTGTGTGTGTGTAAGCTGTTAAAAGCAGCCTGCTTCATTTTGGAAGGCAAAGACATGAGAGAAGTGTTTCTTCTTTGAAATAGAGTTTTTGGATACTTTTCTTCTACTGTTCGTGGCTGCTTGCTAGTTCATACGGGTCTGTCTACATCTAGGCTGAGAGACCACAAAGAGTGTGGTGGGAGTTTTGGGAAGTGTAATACTTGCTAATTAATCATGTCTGAAATGAAAGAATCATAGCAGGGTAATAAAGTCTCATTGTTGTTTTCCTGGAAGAGGCTAAGACTTCTGTTTGGAAGCTGTATGTGTGAGTTGACTTGCTTTTCTCTTTTCTTAAAAAGACAATTTATAGGGTCTCTTTGGATTTATTTCAGGAACCATCTTTTTTTATTTTTTTGAAAACAGAATAGTTTTCTTTCTCCTGGCTGTACCAAATCAGTAATATTCTTAAAATTGTCTCTGCTATCTTCTGAGTGAAAACATAGAGTGTTTTTCTTTGGTTATACTAAAGACTCCAGCTGCTAAGTTTCCAGTACCATTTTTTTTTCCATAAATAGAAAATCCTTTTTTTTCCTGTTTTTATTAATGTTAGGCAGGAATTTTGAAAATCTTTTTGTAGGCAAGGTACTTATGACAGATATACAGTAGAGCAGAAATTTCATTAATTACTTTTTGATAGCACAAGAGTGTGGCCAGAGGGGAGAAAAAAGTAGGATTTCCAAGAATTTGTAGGGACAATCTTTAGGAAACTTGAGATTTCTAAAAGAGTTTAAAATATTAGCTACCTGAGAAGATAAATTAATAATATCATCATAGGTAAATTCTTTCTTTTTCCATTGAATTTTGGACTGTTACCTTTTAGAATTTAAGATTTTATTGTCCTTTTATTTTATGGTATTTTTTCCATTTAGTCCCCTTCCACCCCTGCCCCTCTGCTATCACCACACTGCTGTTCATGCCCATAAGTCCTTTTTTGCTCAATCCCTCCACCCCCCACCCCCCCAGCTGTCATCCTACTCTCCATCTATGAGACATCCCAAAAGTTTATAGTGTCTGCAACATTTTTTCAAAATTTTACCTTAAGGTGAAGGCGGCTATGCGAATGATTCCCTATTTTTGTCTGTTTAGATGCCTTGAATGATTGCCTCATTAAGTAATCAGTTTCATTGGTCCCAAATCAGCAGAATTGCCATGTATATTTGAAACAATCACAGGCTCTCATGTTTTGTACTTTCTAGTTTGTTCCTAGAACCTGGTTTAATGGAAATGTTTGCTGTTTTGCCACTGATCAATATGTTTTTGAGTACAGATGTCACGTACTACTTTTATAAAGTACCACATTTATTGTTGTAGAGCTAATAAATTTAATTACCTGGAATTTAAATTGATTTATGAATTTTTGATTGGGAAAAATTGTTCTGTGGACATTTGTGTGAAATATTGACAAATGCTACTGATCAATAAGACTTGATTAATCAGCATATATGCTTTTATATCTTGAGTCATTGATAAAGCACAATAAATGGCACAGTAAACAATGCAAAATTTGCTTTTAATGAAAAAATAATATAATTGTCACTTTCTTTTGGGACCTACAAAAGTCAGTATTTTATTAAAAACAATTAAACTTAGAAGGTATTTTTAGGAACTACCTGGAAGACTGCAGATCCAAAAATTTTTCCGCCTTTGAATTATCTCTTATCTCTCCCTCCCTGTGTCACACCCGTGGATTCTATGTAAAGTTTTTATCCATTACAAATAAAAGACTTTTTTTTTCAAAGACTGAAAACAAATTCCTGTTTATCAAAGTACTTTTCATGGTTGGATTTTATAATTTTATTACTGTTTTCCCTAAACTTGCCTCTTTATTATTAAGTTTTCATTTAGCTTATGGTAGAAATTCCAGGCATAGGTGCTCTGTCATGATTGTCGATTAGTGGTCATTTTGATGTTTTTGATGGTATCATTTAAATAACAATTGTACTTGAGGGATGCTTGCTACAAGAAATGCATATACTGGAAATAAGGGGTAGTAGGCAAGAATAGGGTAAGAGTAAATTGAACTGATGAGTTTGAAACAAATCAAGAGCAGGTGGGTATGCTGAGTTTCCTTGGGGCAGCACCACAGATGCCTGCTCAGGAAGCTCTGCCTCAGCCCACAGCACATGCGTACGGTACCTGTTGAGGATAGCTGCAGCTGAGAGACTGAGGCAGCATAGAAAGATAGGTGATCAGAAACCCTGGAAACATGAGATCTCATATGGCCCTTTCTGTTAATAATATTTACGTATTTCATGTAACAAATCTGCTTGTTGTCTTGTTACTTGAATATTGACACTTTGCTTAGCATTGCATATGGTAGGCTGTCATTTCAGGGTATATTAGAAGCAGTAAATTCAAAGGAGAATTTTAATCAGACATATTTATGTTAAATATAAATATAATAGATATGTTTATTTATATTTGAGCTCCCGTGATTTTCACAAAGCATAGATAGTATCGCCATCTCCAATCATTTTTAAAACTGATATATTTTTAAAGTAGAATGATGATTTATTATATGAAAGCCCAAAGTTAAACTTTTTTAAACACTGCAACCCAACTTAAGTATGTATGTTTTTATATTAGGAAATTTCTTTTAGAAAGTATTTTTAAAAAAAATTGGAAAATTTTCAGCTTATTAGGATTTTGTTCCCATTTTTATATCATGGGTAGCTTTTGTTGAAAGTTATTAGTGATATATAACTTAAAAAGAAAAAAAATTTAACTACAGAATACATCATGTATAGTACATATAAAATGTTTTCTTTTCCCCAGTATCTTAATGTAGAAAGTAGCTTTATTCAGATCCTTTACATATAGTTATTCTATTCCACTTTTGGATATATTTCTGACAAGAGAACAGAAACTGAATTTTACTTCACCCACCAGAAAAAAAAAAAAAAAACATCTTATTTTTCCCAATTCAACTAATGTTTGCCGTGTGTCAACTGGATGCTTTTTAAGCAACTAAAAATTGATTAAATGCCATATACATATGACAGTCAACTCATCTGAGAATGAGTGACCTCTACTTGTGTGCTTTGTTTCATGAGGAAATATTATTTGTGGGAACAGTAACGTTCAAAATAAAATTTTAAAAGTAGTATAATGTAAAGCCACTGATTTCTAGATGTTGCTGTAAACTTTTTGCTGTTCTTTTTTTTACTGTCAACACATAGTGTCACTTTCATCTAGAACTGGCTGTGCAATTCTGGTGCTTGTTGCAAAATTAAAATGTGGGACACCTTGTTCAAAAAGTATTAAGAATTTGAGACAGCATCAGTGGAGCATGAAACCAAGCGCAAGGGCCCTTCTGTGGGGGGGGCCTGTGGGCCTGCAGAGGACTTGGGGCAGTGCAGCTAGCCCTGCCTTCATGACCCACGAACTTCTACTGAGGGCCTGCCTTATGGAAGTCACTGGGTTGCCTACTTAGAGGCAGACTATTCTGCAATGATTCCATGTGCCTCTGCCTAAAGGGACACTAAAGGTCGTCGAGTAAGAGAATTGATGGGAAAATGGACTTTTCGGTATCTTCTGCTTTTTATATACATGAAGTGGTGACTTAAACATTTTCCTTTATCTCATGTTGCCTTTTGTTTGATACGGGCTGCCATATATCACACGAACTTTGCAAATATTCTGCAAAGAAACTCTATCTTGTCATTGTTTGCACACAGGTATCACTTATGTATGTGTTCCTCAGGCGCAGAATGATTGGGAAGGGGGAGCACTTTAGGAAGATTTGTGATAAGAACCTGAGAGTTTTTCAGTTGGCATGCACCAACACTGCCACACCTGTTTTCAAGCACAAGTAAAATAAGTATTTTTAATGTGGAATCCTAAATCATCTAAAAATGGAAAATCTCAACTACTGAAAAAGAAAGCACTACTCTGAGCACTAGTCAGGGGACAGGGGCACACACAGAAATCAGCGTCTTGTTATAACAGTAGCGGCGGTGTAGTTGTGCAAACGTGGTGACAGATGCGGGGCAGATGAAAAGTAACTCTTTGCATACAAATATAATATAACTTTGCGGTAGGTTATATTCAAATTGTGAACTTGGTTTCTGAACCTGGATGGGAATAGCCCTGGTCCCCCAGAGCCGTGCAGTCACCCTCTGTGACTTCTTTCCCCTTTGCTGTGAACGTTTGGTGTTGATGGATGGACAAAACGATTATGTTGTTGCTTCCCGAGATACTTCTCAATGAGATCAAGCTTCATATTGAGATACCTAAAACTAAGTTTTGAAGTCAAACAGCTTTTTCAAATCAAAACTGAGATACTATGGAATGTCCAGCAAGTAATGGAT
This sequence comes from Anoura caudifer, assembly GCA_004027475.1. Classification (NCBI taxonomy): domain Eukaryota; kingdom Metazoa; phylum Chordata; class Mammalia; order Chiroptera; family Phyllostomidae; genus Anoura; species Anoura caudifer. Next base: position 124,276 of record PVKU01000304.1, read on the forward strand.
CTGAGTGCACTTGAAGTTGCACCATTTATTTTCAAAAGATATTTCTCACATCAGATGACTCTGCCAGGAAGGGAAATATCAAAGACCTCAGAAAAGCAACTATCCATTTATGTAATCCAAGACTGGGGTGAGGATGGGGGGCTTTAAAGATATTTCTGAAGAAGAAAAAATGGAACTTATTTTGAATGACTTGTTAGACTTCATGAAGAAAAATACTATATATGAGACCTCCTAAGAAGAAAAAATTCTTTGCCCTTTGTAAGAACAAGGCATTGCATTCTCAGTTGATATGTACTTTAATGAAAGAAAGCTTGGAAATAAATATTACACTGGTATACCATTTAATTATAAATTCACCCCACTGTTTAGGAGCCATTTGCGTTAAAGACACTGTAAACTTGAAATATTTTAATAATATTTCAAGTCATGATACAATTTTTAATTGAACCTTTTCAAAATTATTGATTTTTAAAGAGAGAGAAACATCAATTCATTGTTCCATTTATTTATGGATTCATTGGTTGATTCGTGTATATGCCTGGATTGGGGATTGAACCTGCAACCGTGACATATCAGGACAATGTAGTAAGAAACTGAGTACCCAGCCAGGGCCACAGTACATAGTTTTTAAATGGTTTTATATTATATAACCTATCTACAAATTCTTTAATATAATTTAAATTGGGATCCTTCTACTTCCACCTTCTATGCTTTAGTATGTTGTATTTTCACGGTAAGTGTTTAGCATTAAAAAGGATTAAACCTGTAATCTAGGTAAATATATGGCAATATAGTGCATTGGTGTGCCCAAAATAGCTGTTTTGTTTCTTCCTATTCACTTCTCCCTTTCCATTTCAAATTGAAGTTAAGAATATGAATTCTTTCTCTTACATCATATACTGGAATGGCGCTACATTATAAATCTTGAATTAGGTATGATTCACTGATTTTAATCCTACAAAATAATTATTCTAAGTAGTGTAAAAGGTTCCCTTTAAGGTAGAAGACATTTTCATTACCACCCCCATTTTAGATCAAAGACAACTAAATAAACAGAGTATTATTACTCTTTTAAGCTTAATAAGTCAATACTTTTGAGTTTAAGTATATACATGAAGAAATAATATGGGTAGGTCATTCTTACTGTTTGTAAACTTTTACATGCTTTTGATAAATTTTATGCTAGGAATTACATGGATCTAAAGGAATCTTTTAAATAAAAATTACAGTTTTGATGAACTACACGGAATAAGCTTATGTGTATGCGCACAGATACATTTCTTTGTGAAGGTATCGATGTCAAGAACGCTTTTGGTATTTTCTTTATGAGTAATTAGGTTAAAGGGGTTAGTTAGAAAATGTATCCTTTCCTGGAAAATGAAAAATTACATTCAAGCAGAAGTAAAAGAGTACAACATATTAATGAATTTAAGTACTTAAAAAGATATTTTATGAGTCATTTTTAAAGAGTAATACCCAATATGTAACTTGTTAAGAATAATAGCCATTTTTTACTTTTTAAATCACATCTGTATTAAAACTGACTTTCTGGTCATGAGTCACAAATCTGGAGTCAATTTTAGGCCCAATTTACAAAAGATGTGGGTCTAATCCTCCCCCCCAACCCCCATCTTCTGTGGTATCCTAGCCAGTAGTGTTGATGCAAAGTTCTCCTTTAAAGAGATATTTTCATTTGCATTATTCAGGAGATTAAGCAACATTTTTAAGTGGAATACTGCTATGACCCAAATATAGCCACAGGGTCCCCAAATGGCCAGTATCCTTGTCTGACCAACCAGAAAGATAAAAAATACCACCAGCTTTGGAATTTTATATCTCTACATGAACAATGCTTGTTCCTTCTCTGGGAAGATTTTAAATGTGCTAAGAATGTACCTTTAAATGATGTGTTTCATAATTGGAAAAATATGCTTTATAAAATTTTAAGAGCAGTAATCAACTACTCATCAGTATTAATTTACTTATCAATGTTAAAATAGTATAGCACTAAATAATCTTGTTCAGAAATAGGTGCTTAGACTGAGCTAGTTTCTTTTTAGAAAGAAAAATTCAGTATATATGCACAATTCCTTTGGGGATTTTTTTTTAAACAGGGGTATGAAATCTCTACCAATAACATTTAAGCAGTCAAAGTGTCAGGGAAAAAATACAGTATTGAAAGTTCTTTATTATGCTTTGTTCTTTCAATAAGCTCCTCAATAAGTTCATATAAGGCATTAATGCTTGTTTTATTTTTATTTTTGTCTTGTTTTAGCCCCAAACTAGAAAGATCCTAAGAGGAACTATTTTGTACTGTTTGTTTTAAGAAATAACTAGTGAGAACAGTACAACATGTGGTATAGGTTTGTTCATAATGATGAGCAAAAATCCCCAATTTTACCTCAATATAATTCTATTTCCTTGCAATCTACCCTACTATACTGGAACGCCACTATTACTAAGGTATCATCTGGGAGGTGTTGCTGATATGTAATTTGATGCACATGTGTATCTAAAATACATATATTTTTTATATTTATCAATCATTTCTACCAGCAAAGTGCGCAGTTGTCTGTGTTCTTCATGCCAGAGAGAAAAAGGTTTTCTTCCTAGTTTGCTATTTGCAAATTCATCAAGAACCTTGCTGCCTCATCTATCCTCCCACTGCTGGCATCCAGTCTCACCCATACCTGTGTACTGTCTTTAGGGGTTGAGTTTTTGTTTTTTAGTATTTATCTGTAGGACTGCTTATTATTTCATCATCTGGAAAATCAAATTTTACTGGAGCCACTGGAATATGTATTTCAATCAGGAGGAGGTAGTTTGCATTAATTAAGGGGGTATTGAATTGCGGGAGGAAAGTATAGCAGCAGTTATTGGCGTGGACAAAAGGTGAAAGCCAACTTGTGGGAATGGGGAAATAGCTAAAGGAAAAAGAAATTAGGGAAGTTGATGAGGAAAGCTAAGGGTAAGGACTGTTTGCCTGTGAATGTTGCTAAAACTGATATTGACAATTTAAGAATATATGCACTCGTATGTTCATTTGCAGCATTACTTAAAATAGTCAAGATTTGGAAGCAGCCCAAGTGAGTAGATTAAAAAAAATAATAAACAAAACTGTGTACATTTACACAATGGAATACTACTTGACCATAAAAAGAAGGAAATTTTACCCTTTGTGACAACATGGGAGGACCTGGAGAACATTATGCTGAGTGAAATAAGTCAGAGAGAGAAAGCAAGTGCCATATGATTTCATGCATATGTAGAATCTCATGAACAAAATGAACAAGTAAAGTAGAGAGAGACTCACAGATAAAGAGCAGGCTGAACACTGTTGAGGGGGGTTGGGGCCTGGGAGGGGGTATGCAGAGATTGAGCAACAAAAAAAGAGAAAAACCTCGAGGACACAGACAGCAGTGTGGTGATTGGCTGGGGCGCGGGGAGAATAGAGGGGCGGAGGGTATGGGGGGCATGAACGATGATGGAAGGGGGCTGATGCAGTGCAGCATACGGAGGCTGTGCTGTGGAATTGTGCACCTGAAGCCTGTATAGTTTTGTTAACCAGTGTCACCCCAGTATGTTCAACAAAGGGGGAAAATAAATACATCTGAATAAAATTATATGAGAAAACTGATCATTTATTAGGGATTAGTGACTAATGCATATTAAATAGCACTGTATTACATAGCACTATAATGTAAACAAAATATGTTGTCAATTTTTTAAGTGGTAGGTTATACATCAAATCTTGAATATGTTGAATTTGTGATTATACCAGTTAAACCAACTATTCTCCCTTTTTCTACTCATAATTTGAAAAAGTATAAAAATATACATGTCTTTAAAGATGGTTCGTATTTCTCAGGCTCTTTTTCTCCCTTGGCACACTCAGTTTGGTTAGGCCACAAATGAAGTTACAGAAAAACATCCTTTGATGGTTGTTTTTTACCTCATCAATCCTTTGAGGGTTGAGGTATACCATTTTTAAGGCCTCTTTTGAAAAATTATAAGGAGTTCAAGTCATTAAAGTAGATAGGTGTATGATTTGATTTGAGCAAAGGTAAATTTTATGTATCTATTCTGTAAATGCTAGCTGTGTCTAAACAACCGAACAACACATCTTGTCTAGCCCTATCTCAGACCAGTTCAATGGCAGTTTGGGAGAGGAACAACTGCTCTCAAACTCCCCCAGGGATTCCGATGCATGTTCTGAACTAAAAATTTATACATGAAATCTTAAACATTTTGTCTCTTTTAAAAAAAATCATTCTTCCTGGTTTGAAACCACAAAAAGTAGAGATATCTATTCAGAATGGAATGTACTAATGATATGGACTAGAGATAGTTCATTATCTGGCTAAAATTCAACAACAGTTTTTGAAGAATCTTGAGAGCATTGCCACCATGCTGGAGGAGTAACTCAGGAAACTGACAGTGGTGACGAAAGTGTCAGAAGAAGTCAACAGTCTATCATGTTTGTGACTTTTGGTAAGTCACTCAACCTTTCTGAGCTTCGGTTTACTTTTTTATACAAGGCAAGTTGATCAAGTGACTGTTAATTTTTTTTTTTTCCAGTTCTATATAATTCTTACCTGCTTGGTCATGGACTAGTGAGCTTGAGTAACTTGGAACCTTGCTAGTGACCAGGGGCTGATGGAAAAGATCTTTTGTATCTGCTTAAGAAATTCCAGAATTTGTCTTGGTAACAATGAAGGAAGCTCAAGGATGATTTGTCACTTTGTTAAGCCCCTCACAGGGATGGTAACCATTGATTAAATATGCTTACTAATTGGTTCTAAGCAATGTGTCAGCAATTCTTATATCTTGAGAGTTGATGAATATTACTCAGCCAATGCTTTTTCCTGGTAAGTGATGTAAATTGAGTGACAAGCACATTAACTTAAGTGGTAGTGGAGTTAGGAACTTCAAATCCATATCTATATATTTATATCTATATCTATATCTATGTCTATATCCATATCCATATCCATATCCATATCTATCTATCATCTATGTCTATAAATATGTAGTTAATATGAAAGTTGGATCTTTATCAAACCAAAAGCAATTCATGTTATCTATTGTATCCGTCACTAGTGTTTGTTCATCTTCTTACACCCTGGAATGCTCTTCTCCACCTGTGGACACGCTCCCATAACTTTGATAGCTACCTCGAATGTTGCATCATCTACGTAAACTTCCCTGAGCACCCCCAATTAGGACTCATTTCTTGATATTCCCTAAGCACGTAAAAAAGTCTCCTTTCAATACTTTGCCATAATTTTTCTCTTACTATAGATTGCTGGGGATTTTCATCTCTCATGTATGAAATTATAAACTCTCTGAGAGCAGATCACACTGTATTTACTTTTTAAAATTTTTAATCTCCTTTCCTATACAGTGCAAGACCCGTAATAGGTGTTCAATAAATGTTTGGTGAGTTGAATTGATAAAAATGTAGAGACTTTTACTTGGTTAATATTGTTATTAATCATAGTTTTAAAGAGTGGGAAGATGCTTTTTAAAAATATTTAAGGAACGATTATATTAAAATTGCACGTTTCATTTAAAAATGAAATTTCTATATTCTTCTTGTAATTTAATTACCAAAAGACTTTATAATCTTGAAAAATAGTTTTATGATTATGTACCTGAAGAAAGAGAGTTTATGAAAAACTTATTCTATTTTTCATACCTCTGGGTAGGAGAGCATTTAAACTATTTTATAAAGACAGAATATTATAATGATATCTTTAAAAAATAAAAAATAAAATCTATAGTCTATTTTGATTATGGGCGGTAACAAGTGGCTTAAAATCACTAAGCTCTGCATATTTGAATTTTTTCCTTTTTGAGTTTTCTGCCAGAAACATTTGAAGGTTTAGAATCATAAAATATTGGAGGAGAAGTGGAAATCAACTTCTTACCAACATAGGGTTGATTGACAGTTGGGTATTTAGCTTTTGGTTGAACGTAGGAAATCAGTGCCTCATAGAGCATGCCTTCCTGTTTTGTTCTTTCTTCAGTAAGTAGGTGGTGTGCAAATTCGTGCTGGGCAGCACTCAAAACAGATTTCCCTGGCAGCATGATGGTGCTTATGGGAAGATGTGAGATGCAAAATAGCTGATCCGCAGTCAATATGGTCACTTTTGTTTACTCTGTAGTTTGCAGGTATTTTTGGTTACATTTTAACTGGCACATGTTTGTTCTATATTTGGTGTATGACACTATTAATTCATTTTGTACTAAATACTGGGCAGTAAACAATTTAGCTGGGGTTGTACCCAATGACCCTGTCTTCTAATGGTTCAGTTGCATTACCACTTTGGTTTGTGTGCTTCTGGAAGGGTCAGTTTCTTTTTCAAACCTGTCACTAATGTTACAACAAATAGCATTACAAAATTTTCCAAGGGAAATTCAATTTGACCGAATGTTGAGATTGTAATGAGTTAGTCAACAGTTTAAGAAGGTTTCTATGTTATATTTGTGTATTTGAACATAATGATAGATATACCAGAGACCAGCATTTGTTCATAAGGCTGCATGACAGAACTAAAAAAAAAAAAAAGCTCTGTTATCATTCTTTTAAAAACACAATTTTACTAAGGAAACTGATAACCACTGCTGAAAACTCAGTAGTTTTCTTCCAGTTTGGGCTATTCAGATTTGAAAACTTCTAGATACTCTCTTACCATTTCATTTTGAAATCTAGATTGATCACCCATTACATAGAAGAAAATACCTATAGTGCTGACTGTTGAACCTGGACTATTACAAAGATGTGCCACTAAGTAAGCTACAGTGGACAGATGTTGCTTAGTTAATTACATGCAAACACCATATCTTCATCAAAGAGTTTCAGTAGTAAAGAAGGATAGTACATTGTAGGTGCAACAATAAAGGTAGTGAAACTTTATGTTAAAAGTAAAAAAGCAGTTTTACAGTTTGACTACAACAATCTATTTAGTTCCTTTGTTAAATCTACTCTTCTGGTGGTTTCCTGGAAACCATTAATAAACTTCAAGCAAGTTAAACTTGCTTAAACAAATTAAAAGCCATGAAGTTGAAAGTAATGACTGTGAATTGTAAAACCTTATGATGGTGACTTGCCGATAACGAAACTAAAGCAAGGAAAGATTTAAAAGACATGGGCTTAAAATTTTACCTCGTTCATAATGAGACATTTGTGGGGTTTTAAACTCAGTTGAAGGTCTGTGTACGGATTCTTCACACCTAAAATGTCAGCCATTTTTCCTTTAGTCCTCTCTGAGAGGAAGAGGAGTGTTGCCTAGAGAGAATAGCGATGTAAGTTGGTGGCCACACAGTAGGAGCCCTGGTTAAAAGCCATTGGTCAAAGGTTTATTTTCTTGCCCCCTCTTTTATTTTCTTGTCCTCATAAGCATAGTTGACAGCTTTTAGTAGTTGAAATTCTCGTTAGGTCTAGATGTGGCAATTCGTAAAGGATAGGATGTTTATTTGTCCTCTTGGCTTAAAATCTGAAATGAAACTTAAAATTATTTCAAGGGAATACAGCTGTGTGTGTGCACTGGTGTGTGTTCAGTAGAGCAACCCGTGAAACAGGTGACAGCGTGGACAGCGCTTTCCTTGGGAATGGACCAGTGGCAGCTCTAATCAGACACCATCGAAGTGAGCCAATTTAAATCTCGCTCCAGATTCCTAACTACGTGGCCCAGGAGGTGGGCCAGGAGCTGGAGCTTATTTGTTCCTTAGGGATAGGTTTGGCATAGTCTTTAGTTTGAGATCAGTAAACCTCGCTTACAAGAAGTTAGTTAAAACTAAAATTAAAAAATGGATATTAAGGTATTGTTCACTCTACAATGGCTTGAATATATTTGTCATATGTGTGCATGAAGGGAAATTTTTAAATGGATTCTTTGGATTAGTATAAAAAAGTAATCACAAATAAGCCCCTGAAAATTTGCTTTTCTGATAAGGTTGTTCTCTCGGAGTAACGACGGGCCATGCCTCCTTTTAGCACTCAGTCTTTGTCCAAGGCTTAGTTCAGTCATGCACACGTCCTTGAAAGAGTGGAGCATCTTTCACAACATTTTGTACAAGTGAAATCAGATACTAGTTTTTATTGCAGAACCAAGCTTACAAATGTTTCTCTTTAAAGACATTTTTTAATAGAAACAGTAAGGTATAAATCATTTAAGCAATTACCTGGACATTGTGGAAATGGGGCTCGGCTTGTTCTGTAGCCCCAGATGTTTCAAGATTCCAGTAATAACCTGGTCCAGATATTTACAGCTTAATTTTCTGTGCATGTGTACTTGTCCTCAAATGGCTCCTATTTCCCATTTTCTGTTGGACAACTGGGCCACTTAGAGGTAAAGAAAGTGATTTCAGCTTGGGTGATGACAAACATTAATGGTTATAATAAGTTGCTCCTAGAAACTTTGATCACTTAAAAATATATATAGTGGCTAAACCCAAGAGGATTTTATACTAAGACATAAAATAAATTATTCAAATGGCATTTTCCTTTATGGATGGGGATGGGGAGAACAACCTCCCTCGTCCCTCAAAATTATATTTAGAGATAAAAGTGATTTTTAAATGTATCTTCTGGCGCTGGTTGGGTTATCATGCAGGCTGCTAGTTTTCTTCGCCTCACTACTCTTGATTTTTCTTGTTCTTACTAGAAACTAAACAAATGGAAAATAATGATTGGTCACCATCTGCTGTGCAGAAATTTCACATATAGCAGTTAACTCTATTTTATAAAACAAGACCAAATGAGTGAATTATACTGTTGCCAGTAAATAGCAACATGCAGTAGAGCTGCCTTTGGACAAAGCAGGAGCATAGGGAGCCAGCATTTCATTACGGGAGTCAGTTTGCTGGGCTGTGGGGCTGAATGTGCCCAGGCATTTATGTGTGTGATAGCGCATGTGTTCATGTGCCTGTCCTGCGTATGTGAAGAGAATGGCTGTGTCCTCTCTACCTGCTCCTTGTGACTCTATTCTTGACCCTGTAATTCCAGTCTAGTAAATCAGAGTAATGTAGATTCAAATAAACAAATCACATCATCTTATATCCGTTTATTTGCTTAAAAAAATAAAGTCAAAATCCATAGTCACGCAGAATGCAGATTTGTGAAAGTATATAAGCTTCACGTCAGAATCGTGACTTCCGAAGTGTTACGTATTATGATGACCAGTGGCTAGCCAATGCCGCTCTAAGTCACCCTCTTACAGTATCCTCTGGCTGAAGTGCACCTGAACTGGAAATCAGATTGAGTATATGTCTAAACGATATTGACAGGCAATGATTATTCATAGAGTTGCTATTGAAGTATGGATGCTGTATTGAGGGAAGACATAATGGAATAGACAGAACTAAGTGGTTACAAAGAATTTATTCAAACAGACCAGGTAAGGCTTGATTTTATAGTTGTCCATATAATCAATCAATCTCTCTCTTTCTCTCTCTCTCTCTCCATCCGTTTACTATATCAATATACTTAGACACTTAAAACATACATATTCTAACTTTACTTATTTGATACTGGGATTTTGCCGGACAGCACGAGAGTTGTTTAAAATGGGCAGTATATTGAGTTCAAAGGACCCATACAGTTCATAAATTCTCTGGTGTCTACTGGATTTTTCATCAGGGAGACTTCCAATAAAAATGATCTATTTTAGAAATAATATTGTTTAGTAGGTTGAAATGTGGTGTAATAAAATTAGACCTTCAGTCTTCTAAAGTTACTACTTAGATGGCACCCTTGGGATGGTCAAATGGCTGTATAAGCAGATGAATCAGACAGTTCCACTGATGGGTACATTTGTCAGTCTCTGTTACAGATATAATATATTCTTATATCTATAATCCTGACACTGTTACATCCAAATGAAATCAACATGAGGTTGTCATCTTTAAGCAAATATGTTAAGTGTTGTCTTTTGTGCTTTAGATTTGAAAGAAAGGGGCCCAAGGGAGGCAGCATCATGCAAATGGAACAAATCCCATTTCTTCTGAGCTGTGCTGTTTTTCCCCTCCATGGCAGCTGGCTGTGTTATCTTTGTGTGTTTCTCTGAGTGCTGACAATTCTTTCAGTGATCTAAGTTAGGGCACATTAGAAAGTGGAAGCAGCTGTCTGTCGCTATACTGAGAGACGTGTTTGCTCTACTGCAAAGATGAAGGACCATGAATCCTTGACACACTCCCCCCCTCCCCCCGTACTTTCCAACATGATCAACATTCAGACGCACAGATTGTCTGCTTGGACAGTTTTTTGTTCTGACTGACAGCATCTGGCATAGACAAATTTAAAAATACATAGCATGCCATGCTTGGAATTGGAACATCCCTTCTTTATTAATCTTCTCATTTAAACCATTCATTTACATTTCAAGAAAGGTTACAGCTTGATATGGTTGAAACGTTGATTTTTAAATGAATAACCTTCTAATGAAATGTCTTGAATGAGTACCAAGCAGCTACTGTTCATTAAAAATTACACCCGATTAACACGGCCTTGAAAGCCTGAGAGGAAAAGGATTTCTTATTGTTTTAATCCACAGTGCAATCCAGTGTTTACCTTTCTGCCACAAAGCGACTAGAAATGGTGCCTGCACTGGCAACACTCCTGATACTGAACACAACCATGATATCACCCTTAAGCCGGCCAAACACTTGGCCTTGTTTAATCAGCTTTCTTTCCCTTGGAAAACCCCCAGAGGTGTTAAAAAAAAATTAAACATCACCAAAATATGCCTCTTTCAAATCCTCCCTTTCCCCATGTCCCACCCCTCCCCCACCCCAAAATACTATGCCTCTATGTCCAAAGAGGAGGGGGGGGGGAAAGGGCTGATACGTGTTTCAGTTGCAAAAGTGGTAGAAAACGCTTTTAGATTAAACATTCCCTCTGACCCTAGGATGGTGGATATACATTTATTTGTCCGCATTACTTTAGTAATAAAACATAACAGTGCAAAAATTGCTCTCTTTCTCTGCCTCACGTCACCCCGCACACACTCACATTTCTTACCCATTTTCGATTCCACAGCCAACCTTAGCAACATGCTTGTCTAGCATTTATGTAAAAATAATATGAAAATGGGCCATATCAGTCTGTCTGTGGACTCTGAGTCCAAAGGTCGGGGTGGGATGGGGGAAGGAGAATCCTCCTTTTAGCGTGCGTTTTAGACTTCTCATGCCACTGCAGGTCTCAGCTGTAACCTCTCAACTGCAAGTGTGGCTGCAGCAGTTCCAAGGGGTGTGCAGGGAGGTGTTACAGAATTGTAATATTTTTAAAAAGCACTGTTCAAGTGCTAGGTAGTAAATATATAAAGCAAGCCTGCTGGTTAACTTGGAAAAATTGGCTTCAGAGAGAAGTTCAATTAACAGTTGTAGGCAGAAGAGGTGATGCCTTTCTTCAGCATGTGCAAGAGGTCATTTGCTTTAGGATAAATTTTGACGAATTTCACAGAGAAATAGATGCCGAAATAAAAATGAAAACAGATTACAGCTTCATATCAAAGGCACTTTCACATTCTTGAATATGAAAGGAGAAAATGACATTTTTATTCCAGGGATTATGTATTTTAAATTTTGCTGATTTGTATGTTGTGAACTTATTTCATTTAAACTGTTCGTTTAAACAAAATAAACCCTGAAAATTAACGTTGTCCTTGAATCTGAAATGAGTTTATCCCTTTACCCCTCGACCTAGATTTAGGTTCTGGGAATTTAGGGTAGACACTGGTTGTTGTTTTCATTTCTTTTCTTTTTCTTTTTTTTTTTTTCAAGAAGCTAATGGCAGGGAATCAAATCCAGATAGATCTAGTTCCAGCATTTTGATTGCCAGTAAATGTTTTATAATCAACATTTTAAATATAAATTACTTCATTTGTTATTTTCCATTTTGATTTTTCTTTTTAACGACCAGGTTTTAAAGGTAGTGCCAGTGTGCATTTGTAAGCAAACTGGGAATGGGTTAGAGTACACTATTCCCCTGTGTAAAAAGCCAGGTTTAGCAGTAATGCTTTTAATCTGGACTTGTAGAGGATTCTGGAGCATCCATAGATCTGCTCCAGTAATTACCATACCCCAAGTGGCACTGAAAGAGACATTTGCCTAAAAACTTGATGTCTTCATTACGCTGTTTACATTTTAATTAGAAACATGAAAATTACTGATTCATACAGACAACTATAGTTTAAGTGGTTTCGTTCACCATCCAATAAATCATAAAAAAAAAACACACCAACCCACAGTTGGCATAAATAGTTTACTAGGAATCATTCATGGGAATAATGTGTTGGCACTCTAAGCTGCTTAAAATATGTTTTTATTTTACCAGAGGTAGAATTTGCATATAAATTAGAGAATGGCATTTTAAGTTGACAGTCATTTATGCTGAATACCACCCACATGTATATACATATATGGGTGTATGTGTATACTTCTGGGAGTTTATGGGGTTTTGCAGTATTGTGAATGTGGATATTTACCACGCCTAGGCTATCTGTTTTTAAAATGCACGCCCTTTGTAAAGTCCATTCAGAAATGTTGTGGGTGGTCTAAATATGCATATTCACAAACACATCTTTTTTCTCTGGGACAATATCAACTTGCAGTAGGAAAAATGCTTATTTCTTCTATGCATACATCTCAGAAGGAGCTGCAGTGGCACGTGTGCATTCATTCTCCCCTAACTTTTGCATGTACCTGTCAATGCTGCTGCCCCAAAACTGCTCGCACTCAGAGCAGCTGGACTGAAGCAGGGTTGCTGTCAGAGTCCATTCTTGAGTCAGCAGCATGTCCATTGCCTGAGTCTTACGACAGTCACTCATCCAGTTCTCCCCTCCCCAGGGGACGAGCGTCCTCCTCATCAGCAAGGAGGAATGACCCTTCTGTCTGGCATGCTCAAAATCCTGAATCTCCCCACTTCGGTGTGTGAGTTCAAATCCCCCCTCCTGGAGACAGGGCTGAGACTCCAGCTAATGACTCCGAGATGCAGAGGGTCAGCATGCTGGTGAGCTGGAGGACTGAGGCATTGTGCGAGCTGAGTTGTACATTTTTTCCATAACTGGAGACTCCTCTTCTTCCCCTCCCCTCTCCTCCCAAACCCTTTATTATAGATCAATATGATGCAAAAATGAACCAGGAATAGCCACAGCCATTAAAAGCCATTTTTTTTCTTTTTGTTATCTTTGTTGGAAAATTATTGGCCATGGCAGAAGGAGGCTCTGTATTTATCTTTTGGTTTTAGGTTGAAGGGAGCATACAGTGAGTGAACATTTACATGATTTCACTGTACAGTCCATATTTTAGGCTCATGCTTATTTTGCATTTTAGACCCATGGGCTATAGGGAAAAATGAATTTTAAAGCTATTACTTAGGATAAGAGGTTACACAGGTGTTGTACATGAAATACCATTGCAGTCATTGTTTTAAACTTTAGAATTGTGATTGTTATTACATTGATACTTGCTAACTGCATGATGTGATTTCTGGGAATTAAAGGTAGTAAGATTAATTCTCATGAGGTTGCTTCAGGTGATAAATTTTGTGCTTCATTTGGTTTGTCTTTTTTAAAGTTCTAGGCAATTGACAAACTTTTAAGATGCTAATTAGTTATTTTCTGTTGTCCACAAAATTTAAGATTTTATTAAAAAGTCACTGGGATCATTTTCATGGAAATTGAGGTAATTGGTCGAGGTCATCGGACCAGGACTTTTAAAAACAGTTGTTAGTGCTTTGCATTTACCAGGCAGAGTTCCTGAGCACATTACATAGGGTAACAGTGAATTCATGGGCATTTGCTCATTGGTTTGCTGTCCGTGGCCTCTTTTCTATGGGGGTGGGGGCGGGCAGGGCACTTACTAGGGCTCTGTACTTCCCAGATGTCATTAGATACAATAGTCGACATCTGTAAGGACAGAAACATGCTGCTTACTTGTACACACGGCAAAATTCTAATAGTTCTGTGCTGTCTGCTAAATCCTGTCTGCTTTATGCAGTGTGGCCCGAAACAGTTGTGTAGTCAGGGAATGCTGGCTGCTGGCCAGCCATTGACTATGAAATCCTGGGTACCTGAGAGCTTATCAGTTCTTTTGCTTTGTAAAAGAAAAAAGTGATGAAAATGTTGGTAAACTGCCATGAAGGTTTAAGGCTGCTGGAACAAGGAGCCATGTAATCAGATTGGAAAATGGAGCTTGAGATTCTCTGCATGGAGAGCAGCCGTCTGTGGACCCCGTGAGCCGCTGTGCAAGTGCCCAGGCTGACCACTTTGTTAGCAAATCAGCTGGTTTGCTGCAGCAGCGGGGTGGAAAAGACCAGAGCTTGTGATGGTATGTAACGGAGGGAGAGCTCTTGCATGGCACAATCTAATCAGCTTGCAATTAGCTCAGGCTCTACAGTCACCTTCTTAATTTTCTTCGTCCCCCCTCTTTGTGTTAATACTGTGCACTTTAGACAATTAAGTAAAGGAAGTAATCCTTCAAGCAAATCAAAGCCATCCTTTAATTTTATCACCCTGCTGAAAAAGTATCAGGTGGTCCACTGGTCTTCGTCAGATGCTGGAAATTCTCCGGCTCACTGTAGCATAGAGAGGGGCTTTAACCAACTGATTTTTAAAGATATCTTTCAAATATCTTGGCAAAGGCAAGGGGGAGGCAGAAAATGATACATCATTTAAACTTGCATTGACGTTTAAATTAATGTGAAAGGAGATTACAAATGCCTTTTAGTTTCTATACAGTAGTGAATCTATTTTATATTTTTAATAACCGGAGGCAGACTCTGTGTGTGTGCATGTGTGTGTGATAGAGATCTGTGTGTATATATCTCATGTGCAAAATTCTTTATGCTGCTGTTTATTTAGGCATTTCTGTAGAGCACCTTTCTGAAGGCTGTGATGACACAGCCACTTGTACTGATAATTCCACTACTTCACCTTTAGTGAACTTGATTCACCAAGGTTTAAAAGAACAAGGATATCATTGCTGATCAGATGTGTTACTTGTTAATCCTTTAAAATAAAATTCAGATCGTGTGGGAGAGGTGAGAAGAGCAAAGCATAGGTTTGCAAAATCAGTGTAATAGTTTTATATTTTACTTAATTCAAGGACAGTGACTTCTGAAATACTACTTAAAAATAACACCTATTTATCTCAATGAAATAAATACATCTTCTACTAATATTGCTTAATCTACCTTTTTTTTTTTTAATTTTCCTCTTTCAGAAACCAGCTAAATATTTGCTAAAATACTATCCATGTGAATGAATCTTTGGCTACATTTTTCTTTAGATATTTGTTGTGAGGTAGAAAATGGGCATTATCTTGTGAATTTGTTTAGTTTAGAAAGCAGCACAGAGAGATGATTTGCTTTTAATGATTGTTCAGAAATTAGAGTATTTTATGTAATTTTGCTCCAAAATAGTTTCTTTCTGAGGGCTGTGTTACTAAAAAATGAACATAGTCATAATGTTATTGACATTTGGTTACATCAGTATCATATTTGAATTCTTTTCACTTTGTCAACATAAGAATGTATTTGCTGTTATTAAATGACACAAAACCACTAATAAACCCTTAGTCTTATTTTTGCCTTCAGCAAAAAAAATCTCTCAGATAACCAATCATTTGGAGTCAGCTTTTTTTTTATTTGACTAACAATTCAAAAAGTTTACCTGTTCCTATATTAATGCTGTGTGAAGGATATAGCATGACTACACTTATTTGCTTATATGCCTTTTGTATTTGGAGAAATGAATTTAATTTGATAGGAAATAAGAATAGTTACTATAAAGTGCATTTAAAATTAAGCAAGCTTCTAAGGTTGCCTTGGGGTTTTGCTGGTGTTGCATTACTGTGTCCTTTTTGTGTGTTAGGAACTTTTTTTGGTTTTCAGTTTTTAAAAATATTAAAAAACACATACATCACCTACAAACATCTTATGCTGCAAAGATTCACTTTATATTCTTTTAGAGGACAAACTCCATTAGATATGCACTTGGGTACATTGGATTGTAAATCTTACAGTTTAATGGTAATTCAATGAGCAGTTATTGCTTCAGTGGCCTTTTTTCTTTCTTTTTTGTCCCATCTCACTTGTGAAATAGGGTTACCCTTTACAAGTGTCACATCCATACATTCATCTTTTGTACTTTGTAGTTGTTCTTGGTGCATCATTCTTAAGTTTTAAAAAATGCGAAGTTATGGAGGGACCATGTGGTGGATGGTGGGGAGAGAGAGGGGGAGTGTGTGTGTGTGTGTGTGTGTGTGTGTGTGTGTGTGTGTGTGTGTATCTGTACAGGGACTGGGGTCTTTCAAATGAGGGGTTTCATGCTTATGCCAGAGAGAGACAGAGACCCAGAAAGATACAGGAACTCCAGCAACAGAATACTTAGAAGCTTTTGAATCAGTCTAATCTCTTTTTCTAAATATGCATTTCCTCTAACCTCATTCACAATCTAATGTTAAGTTTTCCATAACAGATTGCATTCTGCACTTGAATTCCTGGAAGTAGAAATTGTATCTGATTGGTACAAATCTCTTTGCCTTGCTTACACTGTTAATATTCTTATCCTTTTTGGACATTGAAATACTTTTTTTTTTGTAGAAACAATATACACATTCATAAAGAAATTATAAAAGGATTCTCCTTTTGAAGATAATGAGTTCTTTTCAGGAACTGCAGGTTACATGGCACACAAATGAGCTCTAAGTGGGGGGATTTAAAGTCCTGCTACAGCATTTAATTTCTTGAGGAAAGGAGTTCAGTTCAAGGTTAGCCTGTTATTGTGGCACTGGCAACTACTTCTCGCATCCCCGTTCTTCTGCCAGCAGTACTGCACAAAAGGCAGTCATTTTTATTTAATACGCAGGGAGGTATTAATCACTGCAGCATTTTCTTGCAAAAATTTATCTTATCATATTTATTGTTTCACTGCCCATGACAATAATAGGTGTTTAATTACTCAATAAGAGCCGTTTATAGATTCCATTTTTCCTGGGTGCTGGACAAATGGTATTGATTTTGTACGTTGATGCAACATGAAACTGTATTAAACACAATTAGAATTCTGTGTCTGGTAAAATGTACATTTGTTAGGGTAACTGGACTTGCTTTGAAAAGCGGCAAGCATCTCCTAATCCAGGTGATGCCTTTGGTGTAAAAGGATATTTGATTTCATTGCAGCTCTGTGGTTAAAAATAAATGCTTTCTTTCCCCCCTCATGGTATATATGGGTGTGCATGTGTGTGTAGTTTGTAGGTTTTAGTTTTAGTGAAGCAATAAAGTGTTTGTATGAAATGAAAAGATTTGAAACGGATGGTTCTTTGTAGGCACACAAACCATTGTGTACAGATGAACACTGACTCTGTGTAATCTTGTAATTGGGTCTCTTTAGCTAATGCTATAGGTCTTTATTCTGCCAATAAATAAGTTATTACCTAGGGTGAGGGTGGGAACCGTACACGATGAAATAGCACCTTCATCTCAAGCTGGGTTCTGATTTACTTTCTTTTAAGGTTTTGAGGAAGACCTCCAAATCCCTACTGTGTCAGAAGTTAAACATTGGATTTTGTTAAAATTGGTGCTAAATAAAATCTTTCATTGAGCTGACACTGTTATGTCACAGCCAGGTAGCACGGAACCTTGCACAGAACTAACCTCACTTCCATGTTCCAGCAGTAGTGCAAGTCGGTCTGCACTTTGCTTTACCTTGCTTCTCACATACACATTTCCACCTGCATTTGATGCATCCGCAACCATAATTTGAGAGGACTCTCTTGTTGGTCGGTACACTAATTGCTTATGATTTTCAGCTCCTTACAGATTTATTTCCTGCGGAGGAAGGTCATTTAGCCCTACCAAAATAAAAAGCAAAATAAACCAGGGACAGACCAGAGGTTACGTAATCTTCATATTTTTCACTAATGGGTAGCTTGTATCCTTGCTAAATCTTACTTTCTATTTCTTTCTGAGGACTGTAGACTTCCAGGCTGAAATTTCACAGTTTTGGAGAGCTGTACTGATGACTGCTACCCTTACCCTAAGAAACGGTGGTTGCCCATTGACACAATTGCCATCAGGATGGTATTTTGTTTGCCAGAACTCTCATGATTACTACCGGGACATTAATTGGTAATCACTACTTTGGCATAGAAATTTTAAAATTTGTGTAGAGGGCATACAATTCCAGAGAGTATTTATAAACACTTGGCAGCTGCTTCATAGTACAGAAATGGTCACAGAATACAGTTTTGATGGATCATTTCTTATTCAGTTAATACTTGTACTGTCATTTTCCTTATAGGCTATCATATAGCAGCATATACTAACACTTGTACAGCAATAAGAAAATAAATATAAATAACAATTTACATCTGGACAATATGTTATATAATATATGTGATATATAAAAATATATATATTTATTTATTTATTTATCTCCCCTGGAGCTTCCAAGAGTAAGAGAAAAAAATAAATTGATCAGCTTGCCCATTTTAAAACACCATTCTATTTTTTGCTTTTAGATATGAAAAGAAAAGCCAACTTTCATTCCAGAAATACATGATCTATATTTATTTTGTTTTACAGAGGCTGGGCGGGTACTGACAAGAGGGGGGCTTCTCAGGTAATGGGATCTAAGGCCTGCAAAATCCTTAGCAGATAGGTCCTTGGTAGCACAGCAGATCATTCTTTTGGGCTTCTAACAGCTTGGTAGGGAATGCTTTAGTTTGTAAAGTGGGATCACACTTCAGAGGGAACAGAAAAGAATCACAGAAATTTCCAAACTTTTGGCCTTTTTCATACATAGTGAAACTAAGGTCCCCTTGATTTTCTGACCTGGTCCTAGGTCCCTGGTAATTCCTTTGCGCTTTCTATTTTTGCTTAGATAAATCATTTATTCATTTAATAATGCGAGAGTAGTTTCAATTTAGTGAAAGATGATCACATGCAATTAGCTAGTTCTAAGGTAGATTCCGTGAAGAATGGTATGGAGGCTGTTATAAGGTTCAATGTTACTTTTTATGAAGGCTGAAGGCTTTCACTGCAAAGAGGAGAGTGTTGCCCGCTAAAGAGTGTCCTGATTTGGATTTGGGCACATAGCTCATTTACTGCAAGGTGGATGCATTCCTTCTCTGTGTTTGCCAAGGGCCAAGGTATGCGGTCCAGGTGGAAACTTGGCTTGATGAGGAATCAGAGTCCCCAGGATGATGCTCAGTTTGTATGACAATTTACTCTCTTATATACATATTAGGAACACCCATCTCCATTTTCACAGTCCTTTTCTCAAACATGTTTTTCATTGCTGTTGGAGCCCTCTCACTCTTATTTCAGGTAAGGTAGGATCCTGGGTCTGATGATCCTTTGATTATTACCAGCCATAAGATCAGTGATTCCATGAAGTCTCGTTAAATCACTTTCACATACAAATACATGATTTGCTTCTGTTTTCAGTATGAGAAAAGCAAAAATGATACCAATAGTAGATATAACAGGTTTTATTCTCTTGTTAGCAGAGAACCAGGTCTCTCCTTGTGGGGGAAATCTTGGCACACAAAACAAATGCTTTTTCTTACCGTTCTGTTTATGCTGTCCCTTAATGTGTCAGTCATATCCTTCCTGAAGAAACTGACCAAGTGTTTGGACGAACTAGTTGTTTCAACTAGGGGCTCAATTGGGAGCCATGTGTAGGGAGAATATTTTGGCATCCCTAAGAGAAATCTATTTCGAGAACCTTATTTCGTCCTCCCCTAAAGAAACTTCCGATATCCTTGTGAACAGTAAGTATAGTCTACATGCAGCTGTTGCTTTTAAAGCATTTATATCGTATGCACCTTTTTTACTGAATCCCTTTAACTACTTTACTCTGGGGTAATAGAGTATTTTGTGGAAGCCATCATGGACTCCAGTCTGTTAGTATGTGTACTTCTCCCTCCCTTACAGAGATTTTTCCTGCCCTCCCTCCAGACCTCCACACCACCCACTCCGTCCCTGCAGTCCTCCCCGTCTCCTCCTCCCAACCTCACATTAGCTGTTGGAATAGAAACAAACAAACAAACAAACAGCAAGACTATTAAAGCCATTCGGAACTTTTTAAAAAAAGGGATAATATTTTAATTACTACTGACATGTCAGTTTGAAGCTCATATCCTCCTTTATGACAGTTCAGTTTAGAAACTACATTGCTTTGTTTCAGTAACTTTATTACCATTTGGCTCAGAGATTGCTATTTCGCCTTAGCCACAGATTTCATCAGGTGCCCGGTTCACCTTTGTCCACACTACACTTGTGAAATGACCTCGTCCGTTAGTGCTTGTCAATAGTAAATTGCTATATTTCGTGCCTAGAAACACACCAAATGACTACAACTCTTTATTGAATGACTGAGTTTGTACTAAATTTTTTTAAATTAAAACTTAATTGGCATAGTCTTAATTACCACTTAATGCCAGTTAACTAAGGCACCAGTGAGGGTCAGCTGTCACATACATCATTCTTATTGGTAGTGGGAACACTGAATATGAGGTAGTATGGGGTATCTGTATGTCAAGTAAGGGTTTTTTTTTTTTTTTTGTATTTTGCCTCCTTTAATTTTTTGACTGTGCTGTCAAGATAACAGTATATGAAGTGGTCAAGGTTTGATTATTCTGATGACATTATATTAATTTTCTTTTTGAGAATTCCCAATGACTATGTCATCTCCTCACGGAAAGCTCTTTTTAAATGGTGAGAAATGTGTGCTAAAATAATACACAAACACATAGGATTTAATACCAAGATGTGGCTTTTTTTGAAATAATTGTTAAAATAGTCTATTTTGCTTTTAAACAAATGCAGAAAACAGTATATTTGAGAGTACTTAGAAATTTATGATTATATCAAGACTAGATATATCTTTTTAAATATATAGCTTTCTTAACTACTAATATGTACATTTCTTCCCTATAAAATTTACATGAAAAGAAAAAAATATGTCTACTACTCACCTCTTTTCACAAATAGTTTGGCTCTTTTATCTCTTTAACAAAGCTTTCACCATGAATAGGTCACTGTTAATTTGCCTGAAAATTAAGATAAAATAAAAGGCTAGTATTTATGAATTTTACAATGATAACAAAATATCACTGTTATTTTCCAAATGTTGTTTGACATACACTTAGTTGTGGCTGAATAATTTTGCAAAAAGATCATTTTAATTTACTAAAAACACTTAAATTCCAAATTCTATCTTTTGGGGACTTTTAATCTACTTTGTTTTGTATTTTTCTCTGTATCTTTGAAATAATTGTATTTTTCTCTGTATCTTTGAAATAACCTGATACTGAAATAAAATAACCTACTAAAATTGAATAAGTCTTAAATTGTTGAAGAGAATACTTCTGATGGATGAACATGGTGAGCCTGGTTGTTTTCATAATACTCTGAATGCCCTGAAATAAAAACGATTGAAATTATATTCCTAAATAAAAATTAAGAGTAATAATAATAATTGTAGTTTTACAACCGATATTAGGTAATGAAAACAGGAAGGAAATGTTCAGATTTCCCCTGCCGGGTGCAGCTGGTGCCCCCACTGCTGTGGTCGCCAACAATATGAAGGCTTCATCGGTGTGCTTACCTCTTTGGGTAAATTTGCTACATATGTACTTTGGGTTTTAAATGAGACTATTGTTCTAGGAAAAAGTCCTAATAAAAAAACCTGTTTGAAAATAAAATTTTGTCAATTTCAGCCAACAAAAGATTTTCTCTGTGATGTACAATAACTGATATTTCCACATTGCTCTTCCTCAAAGACCATGATTTTTAGGTTATAAGTAGCTCGGGACACTCTATCAATAAAAAAAATTGCATTATAAATTTAATTTTGGGGGATGTTATTATGGAGAGAGTAGTGTTGTGAATTTTGTATTTTAAATAATGCATTTTAGTTTGTTAGTTCATTTTGTAAATAAAGCATCATAAAACAAAAAGAAAAATTAGCATAGTCTAAACATGAAATGCAAACATTTTCACCTGTTCAAATACCATGTTTAGGTTTCTTTTACTAGATGCTGCTTAAATTTTCTGATAAATACAATAGTCACATTTAATACATGATTTTTGAGGAGATTATTTATTCCTGTTGATGAATATTTGAATGGATTGTTTGTGCCCATTAATAATGTCACAGTTTAAATAAAACTTTTAAGCTACTACCTTTACATCCTGGATTTTACCTTCTTGAATGTCTGGGGCAAAGATTCAAGGAATTTCTTTTTATGTATGTAATCAGTAACTGGCATTAATCAAAATCAACTTCTTTTAAAAAACTCATTTAGAAATTACAATGGGTGGAAATAACCAACATGGATGTCTAGATGAATTGTGGGTTCAGATTTACTGGTAAGTAAGTTAAGCATGAGAGCCATGAAGTGTAAAGTTTGTGCAGCATTTTACATGCCTTTGAAGAGCATTAAAGTAACTTATGCAATACGAATAGAGCTTCACAGAGCCCCAGAGAAAGCTGCAAATGTAATTCAGGATGCTTCACGATGCCTGAGATGTTGAGATTATGTGGCATGCACACCAAAATATAGTTTCAACAGGGTTTTCTTGCAACCATGTAAATTCCCAGGTGAGGAGAAATGAAAATAGTTTTTTTTTTTTAAATTCCAGCAATTTAAAAATGCACACATTTTTAAGTGTGATGAAAATAGATTTAAAGTTTCTATTTCCTCTGTAGTGGTTGGCATATCTTCAATGGATTTTATGTTAAACCAGTTATGTTAAAAACCAGACATGTTCATAGTGCCCCTATCTTGTCACTCTGTTAATGGAAAAAAGGTTGAAGAGATAAAGAAGAGAAAAAGAAAACCATTATAATGACGGATTTTGAGTGCTGCTTCAGACTTGGGGGGAACAATCTTGCATCACTACTGTTGGGATTGGAAAAAAATCAAAGAGTTTACAAGCGCGCGCGCGCGCACACACACACACACATACACACACAGCAGGCTGTAATTAAAGCTTTAAGGACTGAGTTCTGCCATTAGCTTTAAGAGCTGAGTTCTGCCATTATCCGGTAGTCAGAGAGGTGAAAACATAGCCTCTGGATCTCCGAGTTGTTTATCTTAAAATGGATGACTTGCATTGGAAGATGTCTAAATTATCTTCTAGCTCTAAAACACGAAGAGGAACATTCTACGAAGTTCCATTTGAAAAATTTTAAGAACGTGGAAACTGCACCACTCAGTTTTCTGGTGGATATCAGCTGTGCAGCACAGAATGCTGAGCAGTGTGTCAATGTTTATGCCTCTAAGAAAGGTTCCCACACTGTGAAGCTTGGACTTATTGAAAAGGTTTCTCGAATTCACATGTGCAGCAAACATACATATGACACACATGTTCTGCAGCTTTTTTTTATATATTTGAGTCTCTTGTGGTTAGAACAAAAACATACATATGCTTAGAAGTGTTACATGATTTTCACAAAATTCACTGTAGTTCTTAGTTATTTTCCCCATCATGGATGCTACAAGTAAAATCAGTATCTTAAGTCTATGACACTTTTTTAACATTTAAAAGAATGGAAACAAGTAATTGGAGATGAATGTGTACTCATTGGGAATACATTAATTCCATATAATATGAACTATTAAGCATTGCCTTCAAAGTTGTGCCATCAATATGAGTTTTGGACTATTTTATTCCATTTGATCACCTAGTTGGGGTTATCACTGCATTTCCTGTCAGAGTACTTGAAATAGTGCATTATCTTACTGTTGGTAGCAGTCTCATGCCTCCTCCTACCGGTGAATAATGAGTGTCATGTGTTGAGTGTTTACTAGGTATTGCGTGTGTGTGTAGATAGTATGTAAATAATTTTTCATAGATTAAGATATGAAGGTGAAAGATTTAGGTATCTTGTCCATCTCATCATAACCATTGGCAGAGGTGGGAATCAGAATTAGCCTATATGACGTCATCAGCGCCCGCATGGTGCCCATGGCAGTAATTTAGTTCAGCTTGGCACATACAGATCACACAAGAAAACTACTGACAATCAGCCCACATCTGAAAACCCCTGTCACCATGATGACAGAATTGCTTCTTTGTTCCTCAGTTTACCCAACTTTGAAGTAGAGAAACATTCCATCATTTATTTTTACTTTGCTTGCTAGGATAATGTGTGAATTAGTTAATGCTCATAAAGAAGTGATTTGATGAGGGGAAAGCTCTATCTAAATGCTAAGTATTATTTATTATTCATGTAAGCATATTACTGTACCCTTCAATCACCTTTTTTGGATGTTTCAAATGGGCAATTACTGTCTCTTTGTGTAAGGCTTTTAAATTTTTTAATTCAAATTAAAAGTTAATCTAATTTAGGAAAACTGCCAGCTGGAAAGGAACACAGATTTTTTTTTTCCTTTTCCAAACAAAACAGCAATTCAGAATCAACTCTCTTTTAATATAGTAATATGGGCAGGCTTTCCTGGGCTAGTGGTATTAGGAAGGAGGGCTAATTAGTAATGGCTGCTTTGTAATGCTGGTAATCTATGTGTTAGGATTAGTGCTGATAATAGATCTGATTAGGTGGAATTAACTGATGTTTAGAAGGATGGGGAGTCCTTTGTTTATGAAATAATCTTCTGTTGGGTTACAGTATATAGCTGAAGTGGCTGTATCCTTCACATCTAGTTAATATGGTTTTCCCACAATACAGTGCCCAAATATGACTAGGGGCAAGAAGCAACGAGGGTCATTGGAGCTTAAGATGACCTTTTACTTCTTAAAACATTACTCAGGAGCCCTACGAATAGTGAAAACCCGAGTTCAAAGATCAGAAATATCAAGTATGCTCTAACAGAGGGAGAGGTATTTACCTAAGCTCTTCAGTTAATATCTAGCAATACTTGATGGGAAAATCCTTGTATAACTGTCACATGCCTTTGAACTAAAAAATAACTGGTTTTCATTTTAATATAGAAGGTAAAAAATGTGCTATTAAAAACACCAGTTTCCTTAACTTTGCCCCCATACAAATGTGCACATTCAACTTTCCACTTTAAATATTCCGCAGCACTATTGCATTGTAAGGAAGTACGCTTAGAAATCACATTATTCAGTTGCAGAGTTTCAGTTGCCCAGCAGTATCATTAAATCCTCTGGAGTGATTCCAGTCTCATAAAAATTAGGGACCCCTTTACATTGTTTCCATATTCAAATGGAAATCTTCTTGCAAGTTAGTAATTAAAGTATTTAACCTCTTTCTCCCTTCATTTATTAGAAAACTCTTTTTTCTTTATTTTTTCAATTACGAAAAACTGCTAAAGCCAATCAAGCATTTATTTTGACAAACTGCTTGTAACAGTCTCAGCTAAATTCTGCAAATAACAAAAAAAAAAAAAAGATAAATAATCACCCTGAGCAGATTTTGCGGAGACCTTGCTCAACCTGTTCAGGGATAATTATGCCGAGCTTTTAGTATGGGGCAAAGGAAAACATAAAACTAAGTCATGAAAGAAAGTCTACCTATTTTGAGAAAATCCTGGGATAATTGGTACTCTTTTTATTACCATTTTATTATAGAAAGATATTGTCTTGCCATGAAATATAGGTTTACAGCAGTGAAATAGTACTATGTGAGGTTGAAAAAATTTGTATTAGTCAGATTGACTTAAAATGTAATAAAAATAGCAAATGGCTAAATAGTGAATTGCTAAATAGCCACATTAAAGTTCATTATTTAAATGATTTTTTCTTTTTAATCATATATGTTGTTGATACTTGTTTTGTTTCTGACAAGTACATTACAGGTGCCTTTTCTTTTCTTTTCTTTTTTTTTTTTTTTTTCCTGTCTTTCAGAGTAGCTTTTGGTTTGAAGCTACAACCATAAACTTTCTTTCAGAAACGGAAATTTCAGTAATGGTACCATCATGTGCAAGAGCCTAGAAGGAGAAGGCAATAGACAAAATCACGATGTTATAAATGGTGGAGATATGAAATGTGACCCTGATATTGGTTCTGTAGTGCTTTGGAAACTTACCCCCTTTACTGCCTTTTGTCCTTTAGTATGTGAAGGTGATGCTGAAGGGTGCGTCTGAACAGAATGATGTGTGCTCTCTTGCTCTTTATATGTTGATTATCAGGAGTATATCCTGGTGTAGTAAGACCTGAAGCTTGTATAACATGCAACCCTATTTGAGAATAATATGGGGTTGGCCAAAAAGTCCCTTTAGTTTTTTTCATAAAATAAGACACATCTTTTCATTTTCACCAATAACTGTATGGATTTGCATATTTTGATTTGGCTATTTCCCATCTGGTAGAATGCTGATTTTTCTCAGTTAACATCTCCACTTGATTGCTACCTACTTCAACTGGTCTAACTGGTCTACCTGATCTGTGGGGCATCATCCAGCGAGAAATCTGCAGCAGGAAACTTCACAAACCACTTTTGACACGTTTGGTCAGTCACAGCACCTTCTCCGTACACTGCACAGATCTTTTCCTGCATTGTTACAGTTGCCATTTTACCTTTTTTGAAATAATAAAGCATTACCAAAAATGTTGCTTATTTTCTTCCATCTTTAGTATTAAAATGACTACACAAAAATTCACCAATTCTGATGTTTTTTTAAAAATGCACACTTATATAATGGCTGTCACAAGACAATCTAACAAAATTGTTTTGAATGAAGTTAAAGATAACTAAGAGCTAGTATAGCTCTCTTATGGAAAAAAAAAACAATCAAACTTTTTGTCCAACTCAAAAGTGCAAATTAAAAATACAGAAGTAGGCATGAGTGTTGGACAGGGCCAGTGCTAGTAGAGATCCCTGAAGTTTCATGGTAGACCTGCCTCTGCTAATTTCACACATTTTAACTGATAATTTTTTTAAAGGCTTTTTTGAATCAGATGTATTAGATTTGTATTAGGAGATATTCATGACTGAGTGGACAGGATTGGTTCCATTTTTAGATATGTTAGTAAGTACTACTCTTTATTTCTGGAACTAATGTTAAATATCATAGGGATTGGGGATGAGGTGGTCACAAAATCTGAATGACGCAGTCCCAACATTTGAAACTTTTATGCCACTTTTGATAGACTATGTTTATACGAAAAGGTTCTGAACCCTTTCTCAATCACAGACTGAGTTGTGTGGGACTCATCTTTAAAAAGTCACACAGGAAAGAGAGAACTGAATTGGCTAAAGTTGTTGGAGAAATTGATGAAAATGTGGGCATTGGTAGCAATAATTAAGACAGGAACATGTTGGTTAGTGTTGCTGTTCTAGTGGGAATTGAGAAGTATTCTTCATATGGCTGCCTTCCCTTCTTCAGTGTCACGGGGGCCTCCATGCACCACTTGTCAGTTTGCTGGGAACCTGTGGGCTAACGCTTCTAAATTCTACAGTCACTTCTCTTGTAGTGCTTCGGTTTCTGGGGAATCATAGGCAAGTGCTCTGGTGTGCAGGTGTCTTCACACTCTTAGCATCCAGCTGCAGCAGTCATTCATGTCTGGTAGTTGCTCTCTGTGTCTGTGCTCTCTTGTGTCTCTGGAATCAGCACCTGTTTTCTGAGTAACTGTGATGATAATAATACTGTCTTACTTTTGGGTAGCTGTTGGTAATTTATAAAATACTTTGTATCCATGACTTCCCTTTCATTCACAATGCTGAGAGGTAAACAGTATAAATGCTTTAACTCACATTTTACAGAAGATAAATCTGAGGTTGGGAGACTCACTGTGGGTCATACAATAAAGTGGCAGAATGATGACTTGAGCTCTGAGATACTGACTCAATAGGGACATTTTTAACCATCACACAAAGATTGCAATTTATTGATGTGATATAAGCAATGCAAAAATAAGTTATTTTCTTAAATGCACATACATCTATATATAGTTATATATTCCCCTAGTAACTATACGATGAGGAAGTGTTCAGAAAGTGACTAAATAAAGCATCCAGTGAAGGGGTGTGTATCTAGTCAGTGTTTCACAAACATGAATTGGTTGTGCTATATATATAATCTACTAAGCACCTAGAGAGTGCAGAATACTTTGTTAGAGCACAATATTAATTAGTGACAATGAGTACATGTTGTTTTGGGTCATACTTTAGTGAGAAGACAGAACTACCAGAGGAAAAGCCATCAGCAGTTTTAGATTCTCTACTTCTTTGCTTTTGCAAAGTGCAATCCCAGACTCAGATGTATTTCTTGCCCTCAAATGGAACATCCTCACATACCACACCATTCCATTTTCCTCTTCCAATTGCCTTCATTGCTTCTAACCTCAGCTGAGGTTCCCTTTCCGCATTCTCTGTGAATATACTCATCACCACTCCTATAATATACCATATTTATCACATTGCTGTAACCCAGTCTTTCAATTCTGGATTTCGTCCTCTCATCTAAGCTGATTATGTCCTGAAACTAGAGCTTCTAGACTCTTCTGGGTTCTCATCGTGGACACTCTGCCATAAACTCTGCTTCTTGTCATCCCAGTAAACTAAATTTCAGAGCCCTGCCCCAACACCCCCTTGCTTCTTTCTCTTCTCCAAGGGAAACTGCTCAAAGACCTCATTATTCACATGCTTCCAAATCTGCACCTTTCACAGCCTTCCAGATGATTCCAACAGCTTCCCTTTTTTGTCAGATGGGAAAGTCTGCCTCCCTCATGTGAATTTGGTGGAATTATTTCCTGTATTTTGTTTCAAAAAGAACAAAAAGGGTTCTCCCAAATTTACAATTAAAACAGTATCAGTGGTTTACTGGGTACATATCTATTACAGAATGAGAACATAAGGAATGATGGCTTCTCTGTGCTTCACCCTGGAGGTCTGGTTTTAAAGTTCATAGAAACTACGTTGAGCTCAGTACCTTGGTTTATTTATTTTCCTTTGTAACTCCTATTTTTCTCTTTTCTTACCCTTTGTTTGATTTCATACAGTCAAAGGGGGTATTACCCCAAAATAGTATGTCCCTCAGAGTAGGTGAATTCACCCTACACACTTGAAAGTTCAGTGTACATAAACCAGCTTTAAAGTAGATAACAAAGTGTAGTTATATTATAAATGATTCATTCATTTTATAACTTTTCATATAGTCTCCTGAACATCAGGTATCTCTAGTATACTAAAGGTATCAGATATACTGAAAAAATTAATGTACAGCAATTTGGCGGTAGCTGTGCTATTCCAAAATACAACAGAGACTCTGTTAAGTTTCCTTTCTTAAACTAAAGCAAAAACTGTTCATTGAGTCTTAATTTTCTTCCTGAATAGAATTTTCATAAATCCCTATTCCCAGAGAATACAGACCACTAAAGGAAAAAAAGAATTTTGCTCCTTTTTTTTCTAAAGGTAAAACATATGCAGAACAATGTAAGAAACTATTCATGTGAACACATTTTGAGGCCAGTATACTCAGAATGCACTGTCTTTGAAAAGACAGTGAACTAGAATTGCATTATTTTGCTTGCTTGCCAATTTTTGATGTTTGGATCACATGCTTTTCAAGGGGAATTATATAGATGTGTGGTTCTCAGTGTGTATATACTTGGCATATCTTTCTTAGAAAAATCAGGATAAATGGCATTTTGGTTTTGTCTGGTTTTTAAAAGTTCCTTTTAATTTGGTAAAACTGAAAATATCTGTCAAAACTATTTCTTCATACTTTCCCCATTGTCTTCTTTCTTGATTTGTGCTTTGTGAAGTTCGTGTTCACAAAGCTCTTTAATTTAAAATTTTCCCCTGCGTAGCTGTTGTTAAGTTCTATATAGATGGTGCTGTAACACATTTATTCCTGAAGGTTTCTTTGTGGCGAATTTAGGTACTTTGCTCCGGGGGCAGGGGACGGGCTGCCTGACCTCTGGAGTGCCTGCCTTCTCCTCCCCAGGGCTCCAGGGAAACTCTCCATTACTCTGTCAACATCAAACTGCCTCCACCACAGAGACAAAAATGAACCAAATTGCCTCCAGTGTATTTGGTTTCTTCTCTGATAAAACAAGAAAACTTTATTTTTAAGTACCCTTAAAAAGCGTCCTTTATGCCGACAAGAACTTAAAATATTTAGCACCATTTTAATTCCGCAGTACTGTCAGACTCTGTTGTGAAAATTCAGCATGTTCCAAAAGTTTATTTGCAAATGATTGAAAGGTAAAATGCAGGATTCCAACAGAAATAATAGTTTTCATTATGGTTAGGGTTCCTGTCCAGTCTAAAAATGTTGGTTTGTTTGTTTACCTGAATTATGGTAAAGAGACTTTGCCATCTATCATGAATTATATGTGCTTCCAGTTTCAAATTAGCAATTAGCAAGGAGGGAATGTGGCCTCCTTCTACACTGTAGCTCGGGTGACTGGAGAGGAGACTCTCATTTGCTCTGTCCTTGGTGGGGGAGCCCTGGAAATAAGACTTGCATTGTCACAGCTTCAAGGCCTCCCTGTTCTGGGGCAGGGATTTTGAGAGAGGGGAGGGGTGACAGAGAGGGGGATTTGGATAAAGGGGGGTAGAGGGAGGGGGAGGTAGTGAGCACAGGCTGTCCATGCCTCCTATCTTTCTTTCCATATTTTGCCATCCTCTCCCAATCCCATTCTCTCTCAGTTTATTGAAAAGTTAGGGATGGACTGTAAGAGGACCTCCCAGGGAAGACTGAGAGAGGGCAAGAATAACATTAATCCTAACCCAAGTCCCTATATGTTGGGGGATGAACAGATCCCTTTTATAGAACTTGAAAATGAGCCTCCAGGAGGTTAAATAAGCAGCTTACAGTTTCACAACTAGTAAGGGGTGCGGCAGCATTTAAAGGCATGTCTTTCTCATTCCAAAGCATATGCTCTCTCAGGCATACTACATAGCTTTACACAGTGAGCAGGAAGGGAGTGCCTTTCTTCTCTCTCCCTTTCTCTTTATCTCTTTAAAAGAAGATGCTGAGGAAATGGAAGTAACAATGAAGATGGAGAGATTGTGGGCTTGGGGGAACGAAAAATGCCAACAGTAATAAAATAAACCACATATGATTTTGTTAACACAAAGCGCTTCAGCCTATGCTATTTTAATAAAATGTACCTGAACTCTGTGAGGCTCAGCAGTTACCATCTCCGTTTTATACTTGGGAACTCTAAGACTCAGGAATAGTGACTTGCCCAAGATTCCCTGACTAGTTCGTGGTAGAACCATGCTCCCCACCCAGTCCCGTGAGATTTCAAAGTCTGAGCTCTGGTACTGCTCTCTCACTGCCCGTCCCTTGTCCCCCATCTCTGCCAACCTAGACTGGAGGTGACCCAGAGTAGGAAGGGCGAGATACAGTGCTCAGGAGGATGTTGGTGTGCTCATGGTTTAGGAAAAGTTAGCATGTTTTCCTTCTTCCTACTTAATACTTCACATCTTCTCCCTCATGTTGGACCCAGACATTCCCACTTCCCTCTGAGAGGACTACTATGGCTTGACTCTGGGTGGGAAGCCCACCCAGTGGCTTGAGAAATATGTATGAGAGAATGAGGCTGAACCCATTATTAGTAATTCTAATATTTTTGAGATACAAGCATAAAGGGCGATGGAATTAATCTGCTATGAATAGGACCTAGAAAAAGGATGGATGAGGCTAATTAAGGAGATGGGATTATAAAGTAATGGGTCTTGTTTTCCTCTGAGCTTTGTGAAATTTGCTCATTATTTTATAAACACATGTCAAGGGTGACACAAACAGACTCAGGGAGATAGAGCCCAGCCACATGGGCATTAAATATTAACAAATAGACCAAGGAGATCTTAAAAATGGTTTTATGTTTGAGTTTTATGGTTGAAAACTCTTAGTATGTTTAAGGAATCATCACTCATTGCTGACTCTTAGGTTGAATAAATCTAAACTCTTGGCAATATTATCTGCATGGAGTTCATTCAACATTAAAAGCTACCTTCCTGTCAGTCATAATATTAAGTATTCTCTGGTTTGTATGATGCATAAAAACAGAACAAAACAAAACAAGGATATCAAGAGGTCAAACATACTCTTATCCCCAACCATTTGTGAGTGTCTGCTAATGTGCCCGGAGCTGCACTGGAAGCCTTTGGGGAGCAGATCCCTCACTCACAGATCTTAGACAGGTTTGTGGGGGAAAGAGACGCATAGGTAGTCATGACACAAAATGTGCTCAGCACTGCATCGGGAGGGGTGTGGGGCTTAAACCAGAGCTCTAAGGTTTGATATATGTTCCAAGGTTTACCTTGCATTTTGGTTTTTTTTTTTAATCCTATCTACTTCTTCATCTCTAAAATGGGGGTGATAATTGTTTATCACAAGGTTATTACATGACTTAGATGATTGCCTCCATAGGAAGAGGAGGCAATTAAGTACTTGGACAATTTGAGCAAAAAAGTGACATTAAAGGTAGGTTTTAAAACAATAAGTAGGAGATTTTCTCGTGATTAAAAAAAGTAGGAAAAGGGAGCTAAGTTACAAGCCATTACCTTGTTTTTTAGTCTGTTTCAAGGGTAACCAGGAAATACTCTGAGGTTCAGAAACACCTCACCAAATGTCATGGTAATTTTGTTGAAATATTATGGCATACCTCTTCACGTCTGTTCTTACTAATTTGTTCCTGCTAAGGGAACTACTGTTATCATTAACTGCCTTCTTTCTAGAACACTCTTTGTTTTGGTATCTTCATTCTGCTTCTTCATCCAAGAAACAATACTTATTAAGAATCTAAAGTGTGCTAAGCACTATGCCCGATGGGGAAAGGTTCCTTTTCATGAGGAACCTGTAGTCTGTTGGATATACAGCAGACATGTGAACAAGCAAATCAAATTATCACATAAACTGGTAAGTGTTGTCATAAAGGGAAATATCCACCCTAGTTGACCTGGGATGGTAACCGTTTATACCTGTTGCCTTGGCATTAGTACTAATAATCTCCTATCACTCTCAAATGTGTCCTGGTTGGACACAAATTTGATGTTCACGTGAGTTAAAATATGTATGTATAAGATATGTTGCATGTGTATTGAGAAAGTGTAGCAAAGTCTAAGGACTCAAAGACAGTTTTCTTAGAAAAGGTAAATTTTGAGCTGAGGTAAAATGCTAAGGGATTGCTAGTTAGCAAAGGAGGC
The DNA here is from genome assembly GCA_004027475.1 of Anoura caudifer. Lineage (NCBI taxonomy): Eukaryota > Metazoa > Chordata > Mammalia > Chiroptera > Phyllostomidae > Anoura > Anoura caudifer. The sequence continues at coordinate 157,380 of PVKU01000304.1, forward strand.
TGAGGGAGGAAGCACATTTTCCTTAAGATGAAGTTGTAGAGGGTGTTACGTATTCAAGAGACAATGCAAATGAAAACTTATGTTGGCAACTCCTCAGAGTGTGGCATGATTAGTGGGAAAAGAAATTTTAGGATAGTAGGGGACATTAAAACCAGATTTTAATGACCAAAAAGGGAATGAGAGTTGAAGAAGTTGAAATATTAAATATAGACATCCTTAAAGGAATTTGACAGTGAAAGGAAGGAGTGGGTAGTTAGAGATAAAGACAGAACTTGGACATTCTTAAAATTGATGGTGAAAGAAGAGATGGGGATAAAAGGCACAAAAGAAAAGGGGTAAGTGAAGGCTTGAGATTCCAAAGGAAGTAGGAAAAATGCAGGTTGGTACCCAGAAGAAAGTGTTGGCCTATGAAATAGAAGTGCTAGGAGATGATGAAAAGGAGAAGATACAGGGTGGGGTGTGGGCGCATCTTTCCTGACATTTTCTTTATTTTTTTTAGTAAAGTAATCAAGCCCAGTAGCTAATGGGAATGGCTAATAATGCTTTTGCTCTTGGTGTGGACAATGGCTGTATAATCTTGGCCATATGATTGTAGTGTTCTTGACCTCATTTTTTTCAGGTCTAAAGTAAGGGATTAAATTGAGACTTTCTAAGTCTCTGAAAAGTTATGGTTCTGCATTTCATCAAAATGCTATGAGAGGCTAAGTCAGTTCTCTGCACCCCTCCCTACTCTGCCTAATCCTGGTAATGAGATGGTTCAGTGGAAAATAAGTTTGCATTACAGTTAAATAGGTTTCCTTACTCGAGGAACTGTCAGGGCATCTAGAATGCTAATATGCATTAAAAATCTGAAAGAGAGGGTTACAATATACAACATTCCTCAAACTGATTTAACTATGTAATCTAATGTTCCATGGAATATACTGTGGGAAACCTTAATCTAAGCATTTACTCTCCAAGTTGTTTAGAAAAAATATGTATTCCCAGTTAATGGGCTAACTGCATAATGGCTGTTGCCTCTAGTGAGCATGATATTTGCTTGGAAATTATGCATTTCCTCCCAATCTCAGAAGAAAATAACTTGGGCATACAAAATGTTGACAGAAGTAAAACATGTAGCCCCGTCTGGGCCTCACTGCGTTGAGATGGTAGCAGATTGCTCCTGGGCCTTCCAGCTGTTCCCTGGGATGCACTGAAGGGAAAGCCATACACACTCACAAAGCTCTCGCAAGGAAGGTCAAGATGACAGGTCCTCTGTTAGCTGTGTAATTTCAAAAGTTTGAAACAGCTAAAGAAAGGGAATGTGGAGTAACGTGCCTTAGTTTTTTAATGTGGTATTTAGGTCGTTGTTGTTTACAATATCATCTAGCTGTTTTATTTTTTGTCACTTCAGATACATAATAAGATGATATTTAGTGTATTGTTTAATAAAGGAAAGTATTTCACTGGCAATAATGAGTCTCTCCCAGAATTAAAATGTTATTTTAGTAGTATGTATATCTGTATGTATATATTTATTTATTGACTTAATAACTCTAATTATGGTTGCTTTAGATAGTGATTATCATGAGCAAGTGGACTTCTTCCCTGATAACTAACGTTATGTAAGACTTTGTGAAGTGAACATGCAACTTAAACAGACACACTTTTTTTGTTATAGGTTCATTCATCAGTTTTTTTATTGGGCACTTAAAGCCACGGGCTGGGCACTGGAGAAGCTGTGAGAGAATGGGGCAGTCTGTGCACTTCCTGTTCATGTTTTCATTCTTCTTGCTGTTGTACTTTCTAAGGACTCATTCAACCCCTTCCTCATCTGGTCTCCTTGGCTGCCCCTCACTCCCCTGAACACGCACACAAACACACACACACTGACACTCTGATTAGATAAAGGGACTGTGCCACTTGTGGAATTTTCATAGAGGCTGAGACAAAGTCAGTGGGATTCGCTTTCACTTGGAAACTAGAGGCGTGGTTTCAGGTGGTTTGTGGCCGAGTTCACATAGCTCTGGTTTACTCTGCCCTGTTGGTTTGAGTTGCCTTCAGTTTCATTAGGAAATGAAAATGGATCATGGGAAGATACTGAAGCTATGGTTAAGGGAAGTGTCGAGGGGCTTGGCTGCCTCTTTTTAGGCCTGAAGTTGTTTTGGGGACCATCTATCGTGTAGAGAGTTGGAGTCATGTTACATACACACGTGACTTCTTTTAAGTTTTCTTCAGAGATTCTTAAGTTGTATTTGCCTTCTTGTCTCCCTCACAATCTCTGGTACAGAGGTTGTAGGTTTCATTCGACTACATTTCGGTTCTCTGTTAAACCAGGCTGGGTCGCCTTGTTCCACATAGCTATTTTGAATTCGCTCACTTTTTTTTCTTTTTAATATGCCCACTACTAAAAGTAAATGCTCTCTTCTTTTCTTTTCACAGTCTAGACTAGATGTCAGAGGACACGACATTAATAGAAATCGGTCTCCTCTATTACTTTCAGGAACAGACTTCCAAGCCCCTTTAGGAATTACAATCTTTAGTAGAAAGACATGTATAGTAGATTGACTTTTTTAAAAATTTCTTTTTCTAATTCTTTTATTGCTTTGAATTTAAGCCACTTCACTTCATTGAAGAGGCATTATTAGCCTCCTTGCCATGCATAACATAAATTGTATTTGAGCATATGAGGTACTTCTAGCTCCTTAGAAGAAAATACATTTGATATCATATTGCTGTATATTACTGAGCTTATTTCTAACATCATACTAAAGAGCATAGCTCTCATAATTTTACCTTATGAAAGGCACCAACATCTCCTACTGGTACTTCCAATTAATCTCCTGGATGTGTCTAGAAGGACCAGGTCTATGCCTGCCTTTGCTCCTTATTGAATCATGTTCTCTTATGATAGATAATCTTTTATCTGAACAAGTAACTGACAATATAAAATTCTCCTATTTAAACATGCTTAGAACTACAAGCTAAAAAATTCTATTTATCTTTCTGAGTTGAAAATTTTATCTTTTATAATTTTCAGCAATGATGCAAAATAGAACATTTTATTTTTGTGAAACATAGACTTGTTTGTTAAGACAGCAATCTTAGAATAGACTTTTTCCTAGGCATAACAAAACAAATGCTTAAGATGAAGTTGATCAACTGTTTAAAATTTTTAAAGAAGAGTTTGCTTTTGGGTTTATACTCACATCTTGGAGAGAATCCTTGGAAACAAATTGAAAAGCCTTTTGATTTGTCTTTTCCTTGGACTGAACATTTTGTTCTTGATTATAATTGCAAATTCCTCTGGCCCTGGCGGTGGTACATATTTCCCTTGTTCTTATTCTACACCCCCCACTCTTGTTTTCTTTATTTTTAATTCTTAAAGGGGTTAATTTTGTCCTCACTTCTTGAGAAGTGAGGGAGATTTGATTGTCACTAACCTATTTCATGTGGATAAAATGAAATATTTGGTAACCAAATGAAATCTGGCTGGAGTGAAAAACTGCTTAACCACTCATTAAGGGCTGCCCCTCACTGACTTCCTGGTGTTAAGTTACTCTTGGAGTAATGAGTGTGCTGTACTATATGCTCGGCATATTAAAGTCACTTTAAAATAGGTCACATTGTATAGCAAAATAAGGCAATGTTCACACTTGTAAACCAGGCACAGCCACCTCAAATGCATCCTAGACCTGATGGCTTAGAAACAAGTGAAGGAGGACAGATACCGAGATCTTCTTTGTCACCAGAGTACTAACAGATTGTTGATTTGTGAAAAATAAAGGCACAGGGTTGCCAGATTTTCTTTCCCTTCCCCTTTTCCTTCCCCTCCCATTCCGTCTCTTCCCTTGATATACCAGATACTGCACTTTTAAGTAGATTGTATCAGTTTTTTGAAATTATTAGGCAAGTAGTAAAAAATTTTATAAACACTGTACAGTCTGCAGTTTGTCCATGGACTGTCAGTTTGCAACCTCTAGAAACCCTGTCAATTTGAAAGATAAATTTAGTGTTATGTTGAAAAGAATGTGCATAGTATTCTTAATTCTGTGGTTAATGGTCAGTGGTCCATTTCCTGTGGGAAAAGGTTTATTGTTGAGCCCCATGGTCTAAGGAAAAGACAATTTGAGCTGATAATTCACCTAAAAGCATGTTGGAAAATGTTGGGTTGGTTGGAAGTCAGTTCCTAATTGGCTAGTGAAATCTTCAGTGTTAGTCTGTACTGAGTCTGCAGTGTAAAAATCACAGATTGGAATGGAGTCCACTAAGAACCCCACAGAACTTTGACTTTTGCCACTTATTTCAAAATTTGAAAAGTATAAAATTACACTTTTACTATAAATCTGTTTTTGCCACATGAACTGTATTCTTTTTCTTCTTTTTTTTGGATGTAAAGCAACTATGTACAAAATAACCTTTTGTGTATTCAAAACTCGTGAACTACCTTCAATTCTTATTTCTCTAGATTGAATAATTTAGACTTCTTTAATATGTCCATAAATTCTATTTTACATATGTAACTTTTTTGTATTTTTCCTAGGCAGAACTGGTATTGTTAATAAGCATACCTAATTACAAATTATATAACTGCTTTATTACATTTTACATTATATATATTTACCCAGAATAGGTACACTTTTTGAAAATGATTGCATTACAAATCAGGATTCCTTTTTGCTTTCTTTCTAGCTCTACAGCTGTTTTATGCATTTGTTTCTACTGTTAGAGATTGCTGTATCATTGTATTATTTTCTTCCATAAATGTATGATCTTATCTCTAGCCTTTGTTTTATTTTTCAATTTCTGTCCATGATAAAACCTTTTGTTTGAATTCCAATTGTGTCCATTCCTGAGTTAGCCACACCAGCTATCCCTGGTGTGATGTCACCTCTGAAATTAAGTATCATGTGTTCTTTCTTTATTGAAGGCAGTTAGCTGGAGTGTTTAAGAAATACTGGCCTCATCCTTGGGGAACACTGTAGTAGGCTTCCTTGACATTGAATCATTGGTAACTGTTCTTTCATAGGCCCAATTTGGCCATCTGATTTATGTGCTATGTATCTTAACAATTGAGGGGTACTAACACACTGGAGAAACTGTGTGTATTTTAATGTCTGGGTCACACAAACTGAGGATATCTTAAGCTGCCAAATTGAAACTATTTGTAATTTAGGACTTTTTTCCATGGTACTGAGTACAAGTATTCTAGCTACACTTGTGGTTTTGGAAAGTATTTCCTGCTCATTTGGCTTCTCAATGCAAAATATAACCCTGCAGCATATTATGTGGGTTTGTGACACTCCCGTGGGGACCTTGGGCTCATAAACCAGCGAATGGATTATATAATGCTGCATAAATGCTATATTTTTCATCTGACAGACATAATCTTGATCCTATATTTTTATGTTACCTAACTGCTTCAGAATACCACTTTTGAAGCAACCCATCAAAATGGAAATTGCTTCTAAAACATATAGCAATAAATATTGGTCAAGGCTCTGTGTAATTCAGAGTGACTCGATACTTGAACACCAGTCAATTGAAATTCTCTGTTGTTTTTTAAAAAGGTTCATCATTTCCATTTTATGGTATTGTTTGATCCCTCTCTGTATTAGTCATTCGTTTCCTTTTTTTTTTTTTTTGGTTAAAATTATTTTTTTTCTGATTTGTCTAAGGCATGTCTGAGAATGAATCAAGCCTAAAAACAGGCATAAAGAGGATCAAAATAAAAAAAATAATGAGAGTTTATATGGTATGGAGATGTACACTATTTGTGAGACCAAGGCAGATACGTAGGACCCATGAAACCAGTCGTAAAGGGATGGACACCACTTTCAGACTCGCAAGACAGGCTTTGTCTCTGACGTGTTATTTGAGAGACTTCATGCCAGAGCTACAATTTTCTTCCAACATCTCATACTGTCACCATTGTATTCATCATTGAATAGGCTACTTAATTTTTCTGCTTGTTTCTTCAAAAATAGTTGTTAGACCCTGCTTGTCTCTTTCTGAAAACATGAACACAAAGTTCCTGATATATGCTCTACTATTCTGTTAAATGAAAGAGGATTCTGAAGTTGTCAGCTCTGGCTTAAGTTTCCCTTCCTCCCACCCACTTTTATCATCTTGGTTGCATAGTCAGGTGAACACTGCCTTCAGCATGTCCACCTTTTCCTTAGAAGCCTTCTGAAGTCTCCAAGTTTCAGCCTGCTAAATCAGAATTCCCTTACTTCTAAGGCCACAATAATCTCATCTAATCTTCCATTATAAACAGGGTTTTTTTTTAATTTCTACCTTCCCATAGATATAATATACACTCTGAATTTTTTACCTTTGTTCTTATGCTACAAATCCTCTTTATTTTCTGCTACTAATACCAAGGCTTATCTTATTTAAAAGTATTTAAGTCTGCTGATCTCTTTCAGTTCTAGTATTTTTCTTATTTGCAATATTCAGTTTAGTTCTAAATTGGCTTATGTCTTATTTGTATTTGCTGTTTTGCAACTGGAATGCCAGGCTCAGTACCATGTCTTATTACAAAGTTCACATGTGTTAAGCACACGGTAGTAAATTGGATACTCACTTCACTGGTGATTGATCTCCTGGCTCTTTCACATGAAGTATCTTTTATAAGCAGTCATGGACATTAAGACATTGGTTTTAGAATGTTTCACTTCAGTGAGAGTGAACGTCATATAAATAACTTCTCTGTAAAGTGGAGTTGTATGCTCAAATATATTATGACAAATTTTATTCTTGGAGATCAGTAAATAAGATAAATCCAAATCCTTAGGGATTTATTGAACATTTATTTATGAAATAATAATTGGAACTTCATGCAATGTTCACTAAGAGGGTTACTAGCTGTCTAAGGCATTTGTGCCCTTACCCCTAACTTACTGATCTGAGATGATGCCTTCTTCTGGTGTTTTGGTTAGGCACGGTGGTGTTCCTGACAGGCTTGTGAGGACTCCCTAGCCTTGATTTAACTTGGCATGTTATTGTCCACTTTTTATTCCCACCTTGAAAATAGGCCTGCCACTGAAAACAGATTATGAAAGCTAGTATTAGAATAAAGAATTAATACACTGCTAAATTTTAAATTTGTGTTGTTAGTCATAATGCAGAACATTCTGTTCCCTGGGTAGATATGTACTTAATCAAATGGTAAGTGGGGACAAAAGTAAACTAACTGGTTTTGTGACTAGACTCTTTATTCTTTCCTCTTTCTCAAAAAGTAGTGCTTTGATATGAAGTCTGTTGACCACTCTCAGTTCCCTCATTTTGGAGTGAATTCTAGCACTCCAAAAAGGAAAAGATAAATTATTCTTTGGGGAGCAATGCAGTTTACTAAGCGGTGTATGAGGCTGGTGGGTCAGGTGACCTGACTCTGTTCAAATTGTAAAAGGCAAGTGTCAATTGATGGTGTTCTGCTCTCTAAACTAGCACTCGGAAACTAGTTGTTTAGCTTGCTGCTCCCATCCCTCCCTAGCTGTTCTGGAGAAGCATTTCTGGTTGTCTTGCTGGCGAAGCCTGACACTGGTTTCCAATATGTAAATACTACTCACACAGTTAGATTGTTCTGAGTACCGTTCTGCTTCTTTTCTCTTCTAAATTTTACAAGTGCCTCTGAGAAGCATAATTTAAACCTTGACTGTTGTTTTAGTAATACTACTATTTTTAATGCAAAGAAATCTCGCTGGCAGCATCTCAGTGTGTGTGCATGTATATATGCGTGTGTGTATACAGTCTCACACGCACATCGTGACATGAAATGTGTAATGATTAAGTAATGACTGAAGATTTTAAATTATAACAAATTATCTAACCTTGTTCAACAAATGCAAATACATAGTCTGACTTCCCAAGCACATTTGTCCCTCTTGCTCAGGAAGTACATTTTGTCCCATGTCACTTTCTTCTTACTATCTTTAATGTTGGCAGTACTACCCCAAATATATATATATATATGCATGTATGTATACACACATATATACACACATATGTATACACATGTAATACATGTATATGTTTGTGTGTGTATGGGGCAACATTGCCCTGTATATATAATTAAATGTCACTTGGAGCTAAATGTAGTAAATGAGGTATGATGGGTACTGATCAGACAAAATTTATATTTTGCCTCAAAAGAGTTATAACTATAAAATCAACCTTGTTTTTTTCTGTAACATTACAGAAAAAGCACATACATTACACATGCATTAGAAATGCATGTGTAATGTCACAGTATTCGTAAGGCAGGCCCGCCCACACTTCCCACTGCTTGACAGTCCCAGCCTCTGCTTTACATAGCAGAGGAACTTCAGGTATGCTGTTGTACGGCTCATCAAAGTACCACTTTTAGAAGATTGTACTTGAAGGGTTTTTTAATGGCACTAGAAAGACTGCTCTGCCACGCCACAGAATAGCTTTCCCGAGTTAAGTGTACATTTAATCAACATTATGGCAATTATGGCTCTTCTAGAAGTCCTTCACCCTCTGTTTTGTGGCAGGAACTTTGTCTGGAATAAAACTATCATGAGTAGAGATAATTTGAAATCCATTCTCTTTTTATTTGTGTCAGGATAAATTATGGTGGGGGATTGGTTACCCATCTTTTTCTAATTGAAGGAATTAGAATTGAAATCTATTCAGAACTTCAAATATAACTTGTTAGAATTTTCATTACTTGAAAATGTTGTGAAAATATTTCTGTCACTGCTTTTGTACTGATTTAATCATCTCATTGGATATAATGATTGAGAAATTGTTATGAGATTTAAAGCCAAATTGAAGAAGTCCAAATTTGATGACTCTCTCAAATAATTCTGTGTCTTTGGTAGATTTGACACATGTTTTTTTTTTTTTTTTTTTTTTTTTAATAAAGCTGCTTTAAAGGAAGGAGTGCTTTTTCTTCATATGTTTTCATGATGATCCTTACTTTGTGGTTTATGTCCTGTGACTTTAAGGCAGCTCTACAAAGCCATTTTGGTTGAGTGAGATTTTCTTTTAGTAGTTGTAATGAAAACCCACCCTGTCCATGAGCGTACACTGGTTTGGCTTCTCAGTTTTCTGTCAAGTACCACTGTATTTCATGTCTCAGGAAAACCCATTTGAAGAACTCATATATACAAATTATTGCTTACTTCACTGACTTCAGGTAATGATACTGTTAGATCATTAATATTGATCTAGGAGGAAAGTTGACTCATCCCTCCAAGTGATGCATAGTGACGCCTGTGAAAGCTAACATTTCCTTGATGTATACATCATGGGTCCCTACCAAGGGAGGTAATAGTTCCTCTGAACTCCCTCAGGATCATGCTGCTGTATTCCTGGGGTCCCTATGCCAAATATTAATTTTATCTGGAGGATGTTGTCATAGAAAGTAAATGATCTTATAAACTTCTGCTATTCTAAATTATTAAAGAAACTGAGAAATTTTGGCTTGGCAATACGAAAAAAAACCTTAAGGGAAGATACAGTAGTAGCCGTTTCCTTATTTGAAGAGCTGTTTACCATATAGGATAGTAAAGCATTCCATATGCATCACATGAGAGTGGCACAGGAATACACATTAATTTGGAAAATTGTATTTCTGATGCTGAACTAGAAGTGATTGGGCTAAAACAGAATACAGCAATGAGAGAGTAAATTCCCATCCCTGCTTGAGTACATGGAAGTGTGTTAGGTGGTTTGAGGAAAGGAAGCAGGACTCTTAGAATCATTCATGGACCCAACTTCAGGAAGCTTATAGTTCAGTCATGGAAATAAGCATTTTCATAGTTCTATAAAAGTAGAAAATAATGTTTTTACAGATTGCCCTATAAAGCCTTATAGGACATAGAGCCTAGATTGGGGGCATGCACCTGGTAACTACAATGTTTGGTAGAGAGAAACTATAGAAGAAAAGAAAGGAAAAAACATGAGGTTAAATGGATTACATTCTACCACTAGGACTGGGGCATGTTACCTAACTTCTGGGCTTACCTTCTCTCATCTAGAAAAAGAAAATTATAGTATCTGTCATGATTCAATGCTAGAAATGTTGTTAGGATCCATCTGGCTAATGTTTGTAGAAGGATTTTAAAAACTCAAAAAGGCTGCGCAAATATTAAGGATTGCTGTGACTTGAGTTTTCATTTATCTTGCTTTTTAGTATGTTTTGGCAAAATAAAGGCTAAACTTCTTTTGACTTTAATATCCTTATGGAGACTAAGCAGTATTTCAATATACGAGTGCCTAAATAATATGCTGTTTATAAGTCTCTGCATTTTGTGTGTGCATGTTTTAAGGAAAGAAAATTTGGGGATATATATCATTATGACCCTTTAGTAACAATTTGTTTTAAAGGAAAACTCTTGTAGTGATCGTCTTTACATACTTAAACACACTCAAACACACACATGCACACATTTCTTGTTAGTAGAGGTTATTTAATAATTGATTTTAAACATTGGAAAACAGAGACTGGTGTGTTTGGGAATTCCATAGAGATAATATAGAAAAAAATGCTATTACACAGAACTCTGCAGTTACATGGTTCGTATTTAATGTTGTGCAAAGAAGTTGAAAAAAATCAACTTTAATAAAAAATTAGCTGGAACATAAAAACAACAGAGATAGTTCATTAAAGCATATCCTTCAGGCCTGCCAGAAATCCCTGTCCTTCTATTTCAGTGGTTCTCATCCTTGGCTAAATGGTAGAATTACCTGGGGAGCTTTAACTTCCCATTGCCCAGGCTACACCCCTAACCATTTAATTCAGAATCTCTGGGGGTGATATCAAGTTATCAGTATCTTTTAAAGCTCCCCTGCCAATTCCCATGTACACTAAGTTCGAGATGCACTTCCCCATATCTCTCTGTAGTACCATCTGGGATTTACAACTAGAGTGCTATTTTTGAATCCTTTGTGTCCTTCCTCCCTATTTAATCTTACCAAGTTCTGCAGAGTCTCCCTTAGCTGTATTGGTTTGACCCGTACTGTCCACAGTAATTCTAGCCTAGCCAAGGCCTTTATAGTTTAATATCTGGTTTTCTTCCAGCCCCTCCTAAGTGGCATTCCCAGAGACTTTCAAAGAACAGTTTTTCAAACAACAGTTTCGTCATTTCACTTAAGAACTTGCACTGCTTTGGCATCCTGGAATCCAGTATACTTTATAACTATTTAAAAAATGGATCCTCTGGTTGCTTGTATTTCTTATTGCAACATTTTACAATTGGGAGTGAATTGAGAGATTAGGAGTTGAGTTGTTGGAAAATTATTTCCCCTGCAATCCTGGGATTCTGCAAAGGAGCCTTGGGGTAGTCACTGGGTAAGAAGAAGGAGGGGTGCTTGACAAGAGGCATATCTGGGTTCTCCTTTTCCTCATCCCCTTGCTCCTACTTCGGCCAGAGCAGGTCCATATTTGGGTTGTTTAAGATTTTATTAGAACTGTAAATAGTTTCACTACTAAAAGGAGTGGGGGAGGGTATTAGTAGCAAATCCTCTGATTTCACAAGGCAGGAAACTAAGGCTCAGGATGAGGTTAAGTGACTCAGCCAAAGTCATATAGCTGAAATTTGCCCTTGTCCCTGGCAGTGTGATCTCTTCATTCTCTCCGAAAAAGAAGAAGAAATGTCAGGCTAGCATTTGACACAGGGCCTTATGCACACAGGTGTTTGGCAAATATTTCTTGAATGAACACTTGAATGAATGCTATTTTGTACTTTTCTGTTTCTGCTCACATTGTTACTCAAAGAGCATTTTTCATTTTTTAAAAACCTCTCAAACACTTTGTACCTTATCTCTCCCTACACCCATGACTAAAATGGTAACTTACTGGATTATATTTTAGCCCCCTTTTTAATACTGTCTTGCATTCAAATTATTTTCTGGATGTGTCTCTTCTCTATGGCAAGATACTATGTGTGTGCCTTGAAGTACAGGCCCCTCACTGCATGTCTTCAGCACAGACCAAGCATAATGCATACTAGTTGAACTGGATTACCGTACTACCGTGAAACTATAGCCTCGTTTCTATGCTCCTGCTAATAGTCATTAAAATGCAGTTGAATCAAATATTGAAAAATATGAAGTCTGAAATTTTACTCAGGATAAGAAATGCCCGTTTGTTAATGAATTATACAATTGCAATTTTTATAGCCCCCAAATGCCTTTCCCATTAAAATAAACTCGCATTCTTTTCATAGTGACTTCTCTTTTTTTAAAGCAAAGATTGCAACAGGAAGAGAAAGTAGATTAAATAATTTCTGTCTGCCAGAATTTTTTTTCCCGAGGTCTCTGAGTACTTGCAGTCTCAGTCACTTAGCATACTAGTCCCTAAAAGCAAGGCCAAACTGCAGCTCCAAGGGAAAAACACTTGGGAAATGGCCAATCTAGTGTGAGCCAACTCACAGTTGCCTTCCTTGTTCAAAGCCACATTTCCTGGCTGGATCGGTTGGAATTTTCTTTTGAAGAAAAGAGTGTTCCTGGATTGGTTTCAGGCTCTTTTTTTTTTTTTTTTCCACAGCAGTTATTCTAGCATTCTCCACAGAGTTGTTCATAAGCCAGTAGGAAAAGTGATTCTATCATTTTCCCCGGAAAAGTATTCAAATGCATGTTGTGTCCCTGAGAAACTTACCCTTTGATGATCTTCCCGCTAAATATCCCTCTTTTTCCGTAGAAGAACATTCCAGCCTATACATTAAGATTCTATGACAAACAGCTCAAGCATGTAGAATTTTTGGTATCAATTGCTTTAATATAGTATTATTTTCATTCATTCATTGATATTTATGTACTGGTTCATTCAGCAACTATTTATTGACCCCCTCAGAGAAGCAGGAAAATACTTAAAAAATAGAGTTAGACTTATATTTGAGCTCTTAAACTTAATCAATGTTTGAACAGAGGCAAGTTACTTAAATGTATTTGCATCTCAATTTCATAATCTCTAAAGTGATCATAATAATAGCACTATTGCTTAAGACCATTTTGAGGAATATATAATTCCTATAAATATGTTAGCATGGTGCCTGGATGTGGTATGTATTCAAATACTGAATTACTCTTAAAAATATTGAATTTTTTAAGTCAGTATTTCTTCCTGGCATGTTCTTTGTTAGGTAGCCTGCCAGGGAGCTCAACGTCTAGAGGAGGAGACATCTAGGTAGGCATATTTTACTGCACACTAGCACAAGTACCACAATAGAGTTACATACAACAGGCTGTGGGGGGCAAAAGAGGGTGGTGCATGTAAGTAATTTGGGATAAAAGTATTCGTATTGATTTTAGATGTCATATGTATACTCATGTTATTGATAGGTTTTACTTGGAAATTCAAGAAACTCAAAACTTTGAAACATTAAAATGTTCTGTTTCGCACTTTGTATTTCCTGTTCCATGCAGGGAATAGGCTTTATCATCTTTCAGACAGATTAAGACTCTGGCAGAGCCACGTCCGCTCTGCTAACTCCGTGGTTCGCAGTCGTCCTGAGACAGATCATTCGTCTTAAAGTAGAGGCGCATGCAAGGATGCTGGTACTATCAACAATGTTTAGCACATAAGCAGAGTGGGTGACACTATTAGAATTTGAAAGACATCCTTTCCTCCTTCCATTAAAATATATTATCCCTTGGTTATCTATATGTTATAAGATACAATGCTTATAAATACTTTGTTGCATAAATATTGGAATATAATTTTTTGTATTATAACCCATGGAATTTCAATTTCTGAATATCCTCTAAATTGGAATAGGAGTGCCTATCTTGGATAATTCAAGTAGAGGGCTCTCAAAAGGGTGACCTCAAGTATTGATCAAATACATTTCAAGGTAACATGAATGAATGGCAATGTGGGGCTTAAGTCACATCCTAATTTCAAAGATTGTGACAAATACAGACGAATTGAAAAGAAAAAAATCAAAATGTAATTTACTACCTCAAAATATTACTGGACACGCATTTTACTTCTACTTTAGATGATTATACAGCCAAGAGGGATGGTGTTGGTTAGTAAAAGCAGTGTTTTTCGGACTGGGTACACAGACTCTGCTCCAGCATGCGTCTTCCTGAAATCCGTGAGAATGTTTAATTATATATTTTTATTTTACTATGAAAACAAAAATGTTTTATAGGGATGTACATAAAATTTCTTTGATAGTGAAAATTTTCAATTGAAATACATTATTTTTAAATAGAAGAAACTTTTAAATTTTTAAGTCAGTATTTCCCAAAATGGCATTTGATCTGTAACTCATAATAGTTTCAAAATAATTTTTTTCCTTTGGAAATGAGTTTATGTTACTGAAGTTTAGAAACCTTATTTAATGAATTTAAAAAAAACAAATAGAACAAAAAAAGAGAAATTTATACATGCTTTCTTCAGCATGATTTGTCTACAGATTCAGATTTACATCTTCTCTTATCTTAAACGGCAGTTTGATTCCAATGCATTAGAAATTTCTGGTATTCCTTTCTAATGTATCTGATGACAGATATTGAAGCTACTGTGATCTTGTGGGCTGTGTCCATTGATAACCTTTCATTTTATACAAAACACTCCACCAAACTCCCGCCAGGTATATGCTTTTCAGCACAAGAGTCAGCTGCCAATGAGGCATTTTGGCAAAAGAAAACTGGAGTGAATATCTTAAAATATATTTTATATATCAGAGTTCTTAGCCTGTGAAAGTGAAGGCAAAACTTAGGTAACCCTTTAAATCAACATGTAAAGAAACAAACATGGAGATGATATTAATGCAATACAATAAAAAAAAAAGATTAAAGGAGTTAGTTTCTTTGAAAATTGAGGTGTACTTCAAAGTGTGATATGGTTTGTTGGATTACAAAGAGATCTGTGGAATTTAAAATATTGGTCAAGAGCCCTGACTGGTGTAGCTCAGTGGATTGAGTGCTGGCCTGCAAACTGGAAGGTCACCAGTTCGATTCCCAGTCAGGGACATGCCTGGGTTCCGGGCCAGGTCCCCATTTGGGGTTGTGTGAGAAGGAACCTATCAATTTATCTCTCGCACATCGGTTTCTCCCCCTTTCTTTCTCTCTTCCTTCCACTCTCTGTAAAAATAAATAAATAAAATATTTTAAAAATAAATAAAATAAAATATTGGTCAACGATATGGCTATGGTGATTTGTATTCATCTCCCTACAGAATACAAGGGATGGAACTATTCTCTTAAGTAAAACATAGTTCTGCAAGACCGTAACACTGAACAACTCTTAAATGAAACTTACAAATATCAGTTGGTGCTTACAGGGCAAGATTCCTGTGGAAAGGGGCAGGGTTCTTGAAGGAGATAGGGGATATTTTGTGAACTACAGTTAAATTTGTCAGTTGTAATTGTGACTAGTTTAATCCCTCTAGGCAAATTTTCCAGCATTATTGAATATATTCACCTTAAACATTTTATATTCATATATATCCTGGCTATTTGAAACTGACTCTAAAAGCAATAGTTTGCTCCTGTACATGACGAATTATCTGTGACTATCTCCTACACATCTTGCCTCCCATCACATACAAATGGCAGTGGTTCCATACAGTTGAGAAGATAGTTGGTGAGTAAAAAAAATAAGCATTAAAGCAAAAGACTTGGCAAGTAGAAAAGGTGGTGCTAGAAATGGGTGCTGGGTATGCAAATATGCAAATATCTGGATCAAGGAGCTCTGAGTCTAGGCCAGTCATTCTTAAGCCTTTTATCAGAATGACCCAGAAGCTTGTTAAAATACGGATTACTGGGCCCTGCCTAGAACTTTGGACTTAAGAGATCTTGAGTAAGGCTCTGTAGGAATTGCACTTCTAACAAGGGTCCCAGTGATGCCGTTGCTGCTGGTCTGGGGACTACATTTTAAGAATATCTGATTCATTATACAATTTTATAGAATTATAGGTAGTTAGATCCTATTGTATGATGTCCTACTGTTACTACTGTATGAAAACTCTGTCTCAGATCTTGTAAACCATAAATGAACACATTCTTTCAGTTCAGTCAGAGCAATTGTAAGCAAGATGCACTGAAGAATTGAGAAGAGGAAATAAGGTTTATCCAAGCCCTATAATATCCATTTCTATTAATGTTAACCCAGTTATTTTGGGATAATAAGAAGAGACCATATTAACCCAAATGTAGCATGAAAAATAGTTCAGTGCCTTGATTTTATAAAATTTTCAAAGAATTAATCAAAGAACACTTACAGAAATTAAGACTTTATGGTGAATATATATTGCAGGTATCCTAAAGGGCCATGTTCACAAGCTACTGCAGATCCATCATGAATAGTGGGTTTCAACCAAAGATTTAAGTTGCTCATCTCCCTTCAGAAGCTAACTGCATTTCTCAGAAAGCCATTTAAATATTTAATGCTTCAACTTTTATATCTATGTACATATATAGAAAAATCTAGAAAAGTTGCATTTTTAAATGTATTGATTTAAGAGAGAAACATCAATTTTTTGTTTCACTTATTTGTGCATTCATTGGTTGCTTTTTTATTGAATATTTTATTGTTGTTCTATTATAGCTGTCCCAAATTTTTCCTTCATTGCTCTCCCCTGCCCCACCCATCCCCAGCTCCCACAGTCAGTCCCCACCCTGTTGTCCACGTCCATGGGTCATTCATACATGTTCCTTGACTAGTCCCCTCCCCTTCTTTCCATGCTTATCCCCCTCTACCTCCTCTCTAGTCATTGTCAATCTGTTTCTTATTTCCATGCCTCTGGTTCAATTTTGGTCATTTGTTTGTTTTGTTCATTAGGTTCCTCTTATAGGCAAGATCATATGGTATTTGTCTTTCGCTGCCTGGCTTATTTCACTTAGTGTAATATTCTCCAGTTCCATCCATGCTATTGCAAAGGGTAGGAGTTCCTTCTTTCTCTCTGATGCGTGGTATTCCATTGTGTAAATGTACCAGTTTTTTGATCCACTCATTTACTGATGGGCACTTATGTTGTTTTCAGCACTTGGCTATTGTAAGTAATGCTGCTATGAATAGAGGGGTGCATAGGTTCTTTTAAATTGGTGTTTCAGGGTTCTTAGGTTATAGTCCATGCAGTGGACTTGCCAGGTCAAAAGGCAGTTCCAACTTGAGTTTTCTGAGGGAATTCTATACTGTTTTCCACAGTGACCACACCAGCCTGCATTCCCATGTTGCTTCTTGTATGTACCTCAGCCAGGAATTGAACACTAACCTTGGTGTACTAGGACTATGTTCTAACAAACTGAGCTACCCGGCCAGGACAAAGATCATAGTCTTTTTAATTTTTGTCAGGAATGTTGTATAGAACAATTTTACATGTGATTTTTATCACTATGGAAAAGGAAGGTACTTAAGAAATCTAAAGAACTGCGTTATAATTTTCTGAGATTTCATATCCTATAGGTTTGAACCAAGGTTTGTTTTATATTAAATTTTCTTCAACTTTAGAGAACCCTTCAAAATATTTTTGCCAGAGCCCCCAAATCATTTCCTTTTTGTAAAATTCAACGATTGCCTACATTACTATAATTTTAGGTTAAAGCTGCCATTTTAATTTCTGTGTCTTTTTAATAACAACAACAACAACAACAACCTGAGTTTATTCATTTGCCAGGCAAGGACATATAGCAAATAAATTCACTAATTATTGAGGAAGAAAAGTCTGGTTTTCTACTACTGGGAAGAGCAGAAATGGCAGTTATTCTAATGAATGATTGAAAACTAGCATTTTGCATAGGAGTGCATGAGTTTGTAGATTAGTTCATGATTGTGTAAAGTAGGCCCCATCGTAGTGACCAGCATTTTGTTTTGGTATCTGCTAGGCAAGTGCTGCTGTTTGTGACAGACTTTCCTTTTATAAGAGTTTCTAGTCCCTTTTCCAAAGCTGATTAAATCCTTATGCAGATTCGGGACCTAGCCAGCCCTCTCTGGGTCTCTGTTGTTATGTTCTACAGTTGGGTGGGACCTTGGCTGGCAGGGAACAGTTCCCACACTAGACATTCTCAGTCTCTTCTTAAAACAGTGAATGCAGTTAGCCATGCAAGATTGAAAACAGCTTTGAAACAGAAGTGTTTTTATCCAGATTTCTCTACAAATAAAAACTTAGCAGAAATATTGGCAACAGCATTTCTTGAATGCTAGAAATGATGGAGAAGTCATGAAATGGAGCATTACCTCAGTGGTAAATCTCTGCATTAGAAAAGCTCAGCTCATTGGTGGGGGGAAAGAAAAAACCTCTGAAAAAAATAACACCCTAAGATGGTACAAAACATAAGTATGAAAAGCTCATTCTTCCCATATACCTGCAAAAGATCCTGAATTTGAGTCAGTTAAGCTAATTCATCAATCTTTGAGGATACTTCTACTTAATATATAGTATGATTTAAGAGAGGCAGGAACTGAATGGGAAGTGAGAAAATCATATTTCTAGTTTGGTGCCTAATAGCTGCTTTCATCCATTAATTCCATATAATATCGAGTACCTCCTATGTACCAGACAATAATAATACAGATGCTATTAATAATATATTAATATATTAAGTATTAGCTGTGTAGCAGACACCATTTGATTACATTACATGTAGTACTTCATTTAACTAATGCTTTATAAGATAGATACTATTATTATCTCCATTTTAATAGGTGAAGAAACTTAGGCTCAGATATAGTGAAAAAACATTTTTAAGGTGACCCACCAAGTGATTGCTAGAGCTGCGAATTTGTGCTCCAGGCCTGCTCTGTGACTCCAGACTCTAAGCTCCACCTGCCATGCTGTATGGCCACTACACTACACTGTGCAGGGCCATGAAAATACAAGGAAGAAAAGAGCAGATATCTTCCATGGCCCAGAGAACATGTAGTTTTAACCTATTTGATCTTCACTTTCCTCTTCACAGGCTGGGATAAGTTATGGCACAGCATGGCTTTGTCACAAGATCTTTCATAAATCCCAGGCAATTAAATAAAGGCTTTAATGGAACTTGTACATGGAATCGGCAGAGTAATTTTTGAAATTCTTCTTGGGAAATGCATAGTAATCTCGGAGAGTTCACTGAACTTGAGTTTGTACACTGAAATCTTGGGGTAAGGCACCATCCAGGATAAGATGAAGACAGAAAAATGGACTATGTTTATATTCTTGGCTTAAAAATTGTCCTTGTCCAGAGGAGAATCAGCTGTCACATTCAACTTGCTGCAGGAAACAGTAGAAATGAAGTCTGTTTCTGTAGCTCTCTCTCTCCTCAGGGACCCACTGTCTCACGACAAGTATGTTTCCATTTGAAGAAACCCTTAAGTGAATCCCACATCCCAAGGTAGATGTTTATTTACACTTTGCAGATCCAGTTCCATGGCTCCACATGCAGGGCAAATTAATTCTAGCATTGCCCACTTGTGTCCCCTCTAAGGGACTCCATTTTATTTTGAATAATCTCTCCCTATCAAAGCTGCTTATTAGCTCCTGCCCTCACACACATATTTATATTTTCTAGCTGAAATTCTAACCAGTTGTGCATTGATATTAAAAAAGCAGCAGTAATGTAACATGTAACTTTGTGGGCCCCTATTGAACTTCACTGCATCTCTTTCCTCTTTGGTAAGATATGGATATGGTGATTTAAAAAAATTAAAGTAGAATTAATCTCATATCCAAGGAAATGTGCAAAGTAAAAGAGGATAAACCAGCTTATAAACATTACAGTTTCCCAAAAATATGTGGTTGGTGCAAAGAAGATACTGAACTGAAAAGTCTGTCCCCAAGAGACAAAATGTGTAATTATTTGACCGTATAAACAGTGGAAGAGTCTAAACTTAACTGTAAGCATCATCGTTGATCCTTTGTGTTGTTGCTATTGCTTTTGTTGTTTTCTTACAGTGGCTGGCAGAAGCATGGAAACAAAACAGTGACTACAGCACTTATTTTCCTCATAGATAGAGGACTATCTTGAATTTCCATGAGGTTGTGTGTGGATGCTTCTTCAATAAATCAGTCTTCAGATATTTGTGAAGCACCTGTTTTGTGTAAACAGGAACTTACAGCCTATTTGGAGGAGACACAGAATATACACTTGAAAATATAACTAAGGCATAAAGTTATTATCATGGATTTTTCATAGGGGCCCCTCATCCTATAAAAACCTGTGCCCCAAGCTCCTTGTTTAGAGTCTTAGCTTCCTGAGGGTTATTATAGGACCATAAGATATGCAAAAATTCTCTAATAAATCTTGGCAAGGATTTCTCCTCTGTAACAAATCCAGTCAAGTAGAATTAAAAACACTTGCTACATTAGAACCATTAAAATAACTTCAGTTATCTCATTGTCAAATAACTTTAATGCTATATTATGATTGAAGAGTGAAGAAAAAAAGGAGAGAGGGAGAGAGCTCTGACCTGGGAATTAACACAATCGATCTTAAGAAACATCAAAGTGTAACAATTATCTCAGCAACAGGGATGATTTGGCATCCCTTTGTGAGCCATTTATGACACATGTGTAATGCTCTGACGTTAATTTAGAAACTGGCTTTTCTAGAGTTTTGCCATATTGCCAGGATATTTCTGTCTCAATAATATATTGATTATATTATTGTAATGAGTTGGCCAATGACTCACAGAGTTTTGAAGAAATTATACTAAATTTATCTGAGAAAAGTAATGATGAAGACTTCAGAATTATTATATGCATGTTTCATAACCTCATCGTGTTAATGCTCACCCATTTTGTGGCTTGGTATCAGCCCATGCTTTTTGATGTGAATCAGAAGCTGTGAGTCATTCTTTAATATTATATAGTATTGTACTTAGCACACTGAATGATGCTAAAAATACAGTAAAAATCTTGCTCAGTTATTAAAGAACTATAAGAACTTAGGTAAGTGAAATTTTGATTCTCTGTTTCTTCCCTGACAATGCCCATGGGTGCTCTGCTTTGAAACAGCATGACCTCTTTTGACAGTTATCCTTCATTTGCTGATACATTGAATCATCATAGACCGGTCAGAGGTAATAGCATAAATGACTATAAATCTACAAATCTGTTCTGAAATCATGAGGCAAACAGTAGCGCAGTATGTCAGAAAATATAACCATGTACATACAACTCTGAGTTCAGAGTACACACACCTCCCCACAGTGGGGATCTGTGTTCATAAGTTTCTTTTCTGCATGTTTTGTTTGTTGTTGTCTGTAGCATGTAACACATCTACAGCATTGCCTGTATCTTACATGGAGCCTCCAACATGCAAGGTGTGTAGTATGCTACGAAGGTTGATTCCCTTTTGTCTCTGTTTTTTGTTGTGGTTGCAGTTTTCTATGTGTAACCGCCCCCCCCCCCCGCAACCTGTTCTACACATGGAATGTTTGCCAGTTTCTAGGGTGCAGAAAAATGGGTGAGGGCATCAGTAGAGTTTACATGCCATGTACTGTCAGCACTCAGAGAGTGGGCACATCTCATCTCCAGGTGACCCCACGCTCGTGCAATGTCTTGTAAAATACTGTTTGCCAAGTCAGGCCAGCTGGGTAGACAATGTGAATCATCATGTTATATAATAGTTGCTGTTTCGGTCTGATCTTGACCAGTTATGCTGGTTGAGTATTATTGATGAACTAATCATGTTCCTAAAATAGACCAATAGAATTCATCAAAAAAGACTTTCCAAAAATAAGTAGAACCACAGACTGCAGTCCTGTCATAAAGGCCAAAAGTCTTTTCTCTTGGCTAAATTTATTTTTGTGTATATATAATAAGAGACCTTTTAGTCTAATTTGAGGAAGGTATTAAGTTGCTGAAGATGCTTCATTCATAAAAAATAAATGTATGCGGTGGCATCATTACCCTGTATGTCTATCCATACAGGATAACTCCCTGTTGTTACTTCATACAATGAAGTAACTCTAATTAAGTTACTTCGTACAATTCAGGCTCTCGTTTTTATAGGGTTTGGTTTGCTTTGCTTTGCTTTGGTTTTGCCTGCTTCTAAGCAATCCTGAAACATTTTGAAAAGCCATCTTATTCTATATTCTACCCCAAAGTTGTCAGCCACATTGTATGCTGGAGTATTAACAATGCATCATTTTAATATTTGACATAATGCTTTGTGGCAGCTAAAATTTAAAAGGGATCACATCTATTTTAAGATAATTATAAAATTATGGTGGTGTACCCAAGCAGATCACTCTAGTTATGCTAAAGTTGAGCTTTTCTGTCCATCAGAATTACCATTTTTGCCCATCTTTTCTGTATAATAGAAGAACATAGGCCTGATGATACTCATTCCTGTTTTTACTTAGATATTTTATTAATATACAAAATGTTTGCACATCCTTTGCTCCCTATAAAAGTGGGGTATCAATACTTCAATAAACATGAGTAGGTTATGAGTGGGAATTTGCTAGCTTCTTCTGTTAAACCATACATACCTGTATTTTCAGGATAACCTTTTTTAATCATAGAAGTCTTTAGTAATTAAAAGAGAATTAAAAAACTTTTTTTTGTCACTAGAGAAGTAGAGGATAACACCTTGATGGACATTAGTTTTGTTTCTTTGGGAGTTTGCTCAGCAGATTATAACTCCAGAAAACTTTGTCATTTCTCTAGAAGGAAACAAGAATAACTTGAGGTATAGAATTTGTGAAAGGAAATAGTCTTTTATTTCCTTCAGCTTTGCTATGACTGACAGCAAAGAATGCTGTCATCTAATTGTAGAATGCGCCATTTCATCTTCAGTCTACAAATTTTAAGATAGATTTTCTTTCTAACCCGTAAATATAACAATTATTAATTCACACAATGTCATGTATGAAGTCAAATGCATTGCCCTTATGTCTTGATCTAAAAGCTGAGTTATATGTTTAGTAATCATTAGGTATACAGATTTAGAAGAGAATGTATCCCAAATGTGAGAAAAATAGCAATCATATTTTGAGTGATTTTTGACCGACTATTTATTTCAGTTTTGAAAATCTAGATAAACAAAAGGAGTGATTAAATTGATTAGTACAATGAGATGAGAGTCTTTCCTTTAAATGCACGAGAGGAAGTTATGTTTTGCATTTGTTTGTTTTTTATTTTGGTAACCATGCTGCTAGGAAATTTTCCTGAAATTCATTCTAAATCTCATCAAAGTTTACCCATTTTAAGTTTTGCTTTAACTGGCTATAGAGAAAAAAACATTTTCATTACTTTGTAATATCTTTCTAGGGTTTCTTATAAAGAGCTGGGTTTCACCTTGAATAGGCTTCATTCCTATCTCTGTTCTCAGGGAAGAGAGTTCTATCGAACCAGCATCCTTGGATGTTGGTAACTGAATATTTTATCTTGCTTGATCTTTCAGCCTAAATTCAACAAAGTTGACTACTGCCTCTTTCTTTATGTACTTTCTTCTCATGGTTGACCATGATCTCCTAGTTCTCCTCCTAGCTAAGTGGTCTATCCTTCTCATTCTCCTTTGCTGGTTCTTCTGTTTGAACTCTAAATGTTAGAGTGTCTCCCAGGGCTTGGCCATTTTTAATGTATACACTTCCCTAAGTGATGTCATCCAGCCCCGTGGTGTCTTTAAATATGATTTTAGGGGGGAAGCTGATGGCTCTCAAGTCTTTTTCTCTGGTCACCATGCCCTCTAAACACCAGATTCCTGTGTCTAATTGCCTACTGGACATCTTTACTCAGATGTCCATAGACACCTACAAATTGCAGAGGCCAAATGCATAACTTTTAATTTTGCCCTCCAAACTTGAACCTCTCCTAGTCCTCCCCATAAGAGTATATATAACTCCTAAATACTGGGTTGCTGAAACCAAAACCCTCTGAGCTGAGCTTGGTGACTCTCCTTCCCTCAGTTTGAGCTGCTGCTCATCCCTCAGGACAATAGCTACTCTTTTGGCAAAGCATGTGAGATAGTTCTTGTCATTCATGGGTTTGAAAAAGCCTTTCCTGACAATATGAACCAATGTTAACACCCAGTCATCTCCCCTTCTGTCATACAATATAATTCTCTGAATATCCTTACCTGATTTTTTTCTTTTTGGTTATTAATAGAATTTTTATCTCCTTGTACTCTGTGAGTCATTTGGTAAAAATAGTTGTTGAGTGAATGTTTGCTTGTTTGTTCATTCATTCATAGTTATAAACACACATTGAGGACCTTCCATGTTCTAGCTACTGTGCTAAGGAGATAAAGATGATTAAGATGCAGTTGTTGCCTTCAAGAGTTTCACAGTTTAGTGGTGGAGGGACACACTCAAATAAACAATCACAGTACAGTGTGAAGAATGCAAACAGTGAAAGCCTGTCCAAAGTACAGGAGCAGCTTAGAATAGGATGTGGTTAATTATAAAGGGAAGTGTAGAGCTGGAAGGATCCCAGTGGAGGAATGATTTACTTGGGTTTTAAAAGATGAATGGGGAGTTCCAGACTCAGATACTAGCTCATGCCAAGGCACAGTGGTATGTGGCACGTGGGAATATCTGCACACATTTGTTCTTGCTGAAGCATACAATGTGCATGGGGAATGGAGCGAGCTAGGTTAGAAAGGCAGGCCACCGGCAAAAAGGGCCTGGTATTTTCTACTGGGAGGCTTACCTTTCAACCTATGGGTAAACTAGTGAATTTCGACAGTTTTTAAGCAAGAGTTTTATTTACATTTTAATTTTAAAAGTATTTCTTAAGCTCATGTATGGAAGAGGGATTTGGAGGCAAGGAGCCCAATTAGGAGCACAGAAGTAAGGCAACAGGTGAAGGCCTGAATGGTGCAACATGCTGGGGATGAAGAAAGAGTGTGGAAATGAAGTCAGAGGTGAAGTGGTTTGTATTTGGCAGTCTGTGGGAATGCAGAATGACTCAGAGTGGGATTGAAGAGAACAGGGAGATGTCATTACTTCTGCCTTTGGATGTGAGGCCTCTGGGGTGATATTAACTAAGGACAGAGGGCACAGAAAGGAGAACAGGTTTATGTGGAATAGTGTTTGCTTGCTAAATACATATTATTACAGATATATTATTCAGTTGACCCTTGAACAATATGGGTTTGAACTGTGTGGATCCACCCTAGACAGTGAAGGTTTTTTTGTTTGTTTTTTTTTTTCCCCAAAAAATATGTACAGTACTGTACATGTATTTTTCTCTTCCTCAGGATTGTTCCTTATGATTTTTCTTGGTAACCTTTTCTCTTCTCTGGCTTACTTTATTGTAAGAATACAGTATATCATACATATAACATACAAACTACATATTAATCAGGTGTTTATGCTATTGGTAAGGCTTTTGATCCACAGAGGCTGTTAGTAGTTAATCTTAGAGTCAGAAGTTACATGCAGATTTCAACTCTGTGGGGAGTCTGTGCTGCCAACCGCACGTTGTCCGAGGGCCAAGTGTGTCTATACATAGTGGAGTGGAGTCGGGGGGCAGAAAATGTGTGTCTTTGTGCTTGGGACTATCTTTTTAAAATATTTAGTTTTAGACTTCTCAATTTGGGGGATTTGTAGAAAATCAACTGCAGTGGAAAAAGAAAATCAAAATTTTTGTTCAAATCTCAAAGTCTTGTTCTGATTTTGCCACTAGCTAACTGCCTGATGGTGGCCTTTTTCTGTCTTTGTTTTCTCATTTGTCCCATCCTGATGCCAGGATATTATTTCCAGAGAAAGTTATCTTGATACTTGAAACCTTTCCTACTCGATTATGTATTCCAGGTCTAAAGTCATTATTCATGCACTCAAAGAATAATAGAATTCTAGGATATCGTTGAAACCAATTCTCCCACTTTTCCACCCTCAGTGTTAGTTGAGAAAACAGAGTTCCTAAGAGTTTGACTTGTTGAAGGCAATGCAGTACGTTTATGTTGGAATAAGCATTGGAACCTAGAACTCCTAACTCCTAGAACACTCTCTTGACCTATGTCTCAAAGTGATGATGATCCACATTATCCCTGATTCTGACTCTCCTGTGGTCCTAAAAACCCATGTAACTTTGGGCAGTTTGAAGAGTCACATCCTCCTTTGTCGATTCATCTCCTCAAAGCATAACTCTGTGGGAATGACAGCATGCTGAGGAAGGGAGCGGAGAGATGTCCCTAGCCCTCTATCTCTGGTCCTTTGGGGAATTCAGCATGAATTAGTATAGCTCTTGGTGACACCTCTAGTGACTTGGGATTTGATTGGGAGAGAGACCCTGCTCCTTACTCCATCCTTCGTTCATATTCTTTCTACTAAACTCAAGTTTCAAAACCAGACCCAGATAGAATAATGTGTGATTATAAAGAAAGAGGATCAGCTTCAATTCTGACATATATTTGCACCTCCTGGGGTTTTGAAAAAACAAAGTGAGTGTTCATTGCTGATTCATGTTTTGCTTTTGGTCCCTAGATCCTTTTCTGCTGCAGTCACGTGACATACACCATGGTGGCTTTCATCATATAATGCATTCTGGGTTCTCCTAAATCCTAAAGCACTTTATAAAAATAAAACCATAGGTCTCATTTTTCTGATGAAGAGAGCAAGGCATAGAAAGGTTTTACAAAGTGATACAACAAATAAAGGAGGAAAATGAATCCAGGATCATTTTTTTCACTCTCCATTAAATGACACTCTCTCTTAAGCTTTTCTGTTGTCAAAAGCCCTCTCTACATTCCGTATTGTTAGGTCATCATCTCCTATAGTTTGCACAATACGGTGTATTATGGATTGCTCACAAAGCAGCAGATATGAATTCTTTATAATGGATTTATTCTTTTCAATTTTTTGTCATCTTCGGGCTTAATAGAAATAGTTCAGCATGTTATATTGTGTGATCTCTTCCTAAATAGATAAAAGATTTCTGTGTTTTGAAGGAAACATTTATATTGGTTAATTTGCTGCATTGCCTGCAGGAATGTTAGTCTGCAGGAGGAAAACAACTGTTTCCTGACAAGATTCTCTTTAACTCTGCCAGAAACTCTTATTTTAACAGTAAAATAAAGAGAAGTAATCCATAAACAATTAAAGAATGGTACCTTCAGGAATGTTTACCATCCCTCAGACAGAACAACTAGGGCTGTGAGACACAGAAGCATCTCTCATTAGATGAAGAAAGGCTCTTCCTTAATTCCCTTCCCAGCTCATAAGCCACGACACTGCAGATGGGGTGAGCATGCAGACGTAAGCATAGACATTTTCTCTCTGGATATAAAGTTCCCCGCCTGCTCTTTGCAGAGCCATGAGTCTAACTATAATAGAAAGAGAATGTGTGCTTTCCTTTAAGAAATTAAAGCCACTGTCCACAATGTGCAGAAGACTGTGAAATTGAAAGTGTGTCCCTGGAGTGGATAAAAAAAATAATAATAAGTGGCAACTCAAAAACAGACTACTGGCAAATAATCGATTATCTTCTGAATTACTATACAAAACTACAGTTCGTTTTACCAGCCTGTAGGGGAAACAGTGCCCACGCAGGAGGCAGTCAGCTTAGACTGGGGAGTTGTTTTCAATTTACTCTCAGGGTACCTCCATGTAAACATCAACTGGCCATCGATGCAGTGTTAGAGCTCACGTAATTGGTTTGCTGAGCTCACTATGAAATAGTAAATTCATTCAAAAAAGAAATCTGTTGCCTGATTCATCTTTGTGGTTATAGTGTTGACTCACAGAGCTTAATATTTAAACCTGGGGTAACAGTTAAACTTTCCTGAAGATTAAAGACAGGTTGAGTAAAGTCTTGCTGGGGCAGCAAGCACTATTTTATGAACTCACGTTGAATCTATTTGGCCTACAGATAGCTTTAGAGGTGGTTTAAGCAGAGCAAAACAGGAAAAGGAATGATGTTTTACTAGTGGCTGCTCATATAGATAAAAATGAATGGAAATTTAGATTGTTTTGGAAGGACACCTATGATTAATAAGTAGGGGGAAAGTGCTAATGTCTGAGGTTTTATGTCAGTCAAATTGTAAGTGAACCATAACATGTGTGTATTGGAATTTGATAAATAAACAATTCTGATAACTTTCCAGAAATGTAGGCCCATGGAAATATACAAGAGTATTCAACATCTTTATAATGGAAGAGGAGTATCGTAGATGAGGCAGCTTTGGAATGCAGCTGAATGAGAGACTAAAGGAAATGTTAGAGCAGGAAGATCTTCAGTTCTCATTGACCTTCTTTACTTTTTTAAAATAGGGAGAAAGCTTACCATCTTCAAAATTGTACCAGACTTTAAGTCTCCTTAATACAGAGTTCAGGAGTTGCATCCCTTTAGTTAATGAGACCCACTACCTTCCTCGAGGTGGTCACCATTCCTGATTATATCCCCCCTGTTCCCTACCATACACAGATACACAGGTACAAGTAGGTAATTACTCCCATTAACAGATGAGGATGTAGATGCTAATTGCTCAAGGACAGACAACTAATAATGGCAATAAAAGGGTTTATCAAGTCTTGTGTAGTCATTGAAACATCTTTGTGCCCTGGCCAAGTGGCTCAGTAGGTTGCAGTATTGTTTCAGTTTGCAGTTTCAGTCCCTGGTCAGGGTGCATACAGGTGGCAGACAGTTAATGTTTCTCTCTTGCATCAGTGTCGTCCCCCCCCCCCCCCGCCGCTTCTTCTCTAACGGTAAATATATCCTCAGGTGAGGATTAAAATAAATAAAACAAATAAATGAATGAATAGATAAACCTTTGTTACAACTCATAAATCGCTTTGTGTATAGGACAAAGAGTATACTATCTCTCTTTTGTTTTTTACTGACATTTGAAATCAGAATAGTTCTTCAACGGCTCGTGACCTTATTCCTATAAGTACTTATTCTTCATCTCTTCTTCAGCCACTAAAAAAAATTTTTTTAAGTAGTTAAATATACTCATGGTAGAAGAAGAGAAAGAGGATGAGGAAGGAGAAGAAGAAAATTCAAACAGCACAACAGAGTATACAGTGAAAATTTGTATGGATCCTTCCTTGCCCCATAGTATCCCACTTCAGTGGTACCAATTTTCCTAGTATCTTAGGTTTTCTTCCTAAGCCAAAGATTCCTTATACACAAAAATGTGTGTGTATATACATACCCTTGCCCACTTATCTTATTTACATAGATGGTATCACACAACCCTCACTGTTTTTCTTAATGCTCTTTCTCACTCCAGCTATTAGCAAAATCCCAGTCAGCTCTGACTAGTCTGCCAGAGGTGAAATTATTTGCTGTGTTGAGATATGAGAGGCTGCATGAAATCGTCTTCACTTGGCTCTTTCTCAACTTGTAAAGGATAGAATATTCTCTCTTTGTATCTTGCAGGCATTATTAATTGATATGTTGTCAGCACTTCCATAAATATTTCTATGCTGTAGTGATTTTTCTCATTGAAATGTATGCTGTGACAGTTCAGCACATTTCTCTACCTATTAGATCAGATACCATCAGTGAAGAGAGAGTGAAGCAACTCTTACTAGGTACATCGATTCTTCGATGCTTAAATTACATTATGCTGCATCGAATACTATTATGAAAGTTTGGAATAATACAGCACTACAGAACCATTTAAGCCACACAGAGGCCTTGGAGAACTGGTAAATCTCTGAAGAGGGAGTCGACTCCTTTTATACAATAAGATCAAAGCTGTGACAGGTTATTGTTTGCGTAATCCTTTTTTAAAAATGTATCACAATATCCTGACTTCTGTATTAGTCATTTTCTTGGTCATTAGTGCATCAACAATTGCATTCATGAGTTGTGCGGTCTATTTTGCATCTTAGTGTTTTGATGACATGACTGAAATTGGGATTTAGTACTATGCAAAGTTGTTAGACATACTAAAGAATTCAGTGGCAGACAATCTGCTAATTTAGGAGAAGAAAAAGTTTCGTTTTAGTTTTGCTACTTGACAAATGATAATGTAATTACAATTATAAGAAATGCTTTAAAGATGTTGCCATTTTAAGAAAGGCCTTAAAAATGGTAACAATCTAATTACCATTGTAAGAAATGCTTTTAAAATGCTTTAAAAATGCTTTTTGTAATTTTTTAACATTTATTGATTTGAGAGAGAGAGAGATTCATTGTTCCACTTATTCATGGATTCAGTGGCTGATTCTTGTACGTGCCCTGACTGGAAATCGAACCCACAACCTTGGTGTATCAGGACTGTGCTCTAACCAACGGAGCTACCCAGCCAGGGAAGAAAAAAAAAGTAGCCTTTTCTGTTTGCTTACCCGGAAATCAGTGATTTCTCTCCCTCATATGGTGACCAAAGTATTTCAGGCCACTTGAGATGCTGTTCTGGTAGAAACTCAAGAAATGAGTTTTTATTCTATTATACTTGGGGTTTATTTCAATATCTGGAAATAACCTATGTCCATTCCTATGCTCCTCGAAGGTGCTATTTGCCCATGAGTTTCTGGATCACATCTTCCAATTCAAAAGAGTATGTAGTTTGATTTCACACATGGAAATGCATTTGATAATGCTTTTAAAAATGCTTTGAATGTTCTAAAAGAAAGAATTTCCTAGAAATTTAGGTTGTCAATTGAGGTTAATATATTAGTTTATTTCAAAATATTGAATGATAGCTATGACAATAGATCAGTGTATATTCCAGATTTTTTCAGGGGCTCTAATCCAAATTATTTCCTCTTATTTGTTTCTGTTCTGATTTTCATTTTTTTCTCTCAATCTGTTTCCAAAAAGCTAATCTGTTTTTTAAATATGTTTTATTAATTATGCTATTACAGCTGTCCCATTCCCCTCCTTCATTTCCCTCTACCCTGTATACCCTCTCCCACCTACATCCCCCCCTTTAGTTCATGTCCAAGTTCTTTAGCCTCTACATTTCCCACACTATTCTTGCCCTCCCCCTGTCTATTTTCTACCCACCATCTATGCTACTTATTCTCTGTACCTTTTCCCCCTCTCTCCTCCTCCCACTCCCCTGTTGCTAACCATAGAGTGAACTCCATTTGTGTGGTTCTGTTCCTGTTCTAGTTGTTTATTAGTTTGCTTTTCTTTTAGGTGTGGTTGTTAATAATTGTGAGTTTGCTGCCATTTTACTATACATGTATTTTATCTTCTTTTTCTTAGGTAAGTCCCTTTAACATTTCGTATAATAAGGGCTTGGTGATGATGAACTCCTTTAACTTTACCTTATCTGAGAGCCCCTTTATCTGCCCTTCTATTCTAAATGAAAGCTTTGCCAGATAGAGTATTCTTGGATGTAGGTCCTTGCCTTTCATGACTTGGAATACTTCTTTCCAGCCCCTTCTTGCCTGGAAGGTCTCTTTTGAGAAATCAGCTGACAGTCTGATGGGAACTCCTTCGTAGGTGACTCTGCCTTTATCCCTTGCTGCTTCTAGGATTCTGTCCTTCATTTTAATCTTAGCTAATGTAATTGTGATGTGCCTTGGTGTGTTCCTCCTTGGGTCCAACTTCTTGGGGACTCTCTGAGCTTCCTGGACTTCCTGGAAGTCTATTTCCTTTGCCAGATTGGGGAAGTTCTCCTTTGTTGTTTGTTCAAATAAGTTTTCCACTTGTTGCTCTTCCTCTTCTCTTTCTGGTACCCCTATAATTCGGATGTTGGAACATTTAAAGATGTCCTGGAGGTTCCTAAGCCTCTCATCATTTTTTTTGGAATTCTTGTTTCTTCCTTCTTTTCTGTTTGGTTGTTTGTTCCTTCTGGTCCACTCCATTGATTTGAGTCCCAATTTTCTTCCCATCCCTATTGGTTCCCTGTACATTTTCCTTGATTTCACTTAGCGTAGCCTTCATTTTTTTCATCTAATTTGCAACCAAATTCAGCCAATCCTGTGAGCATCCTGATCACCAGTGTTTTGAACTCTGCATCTGATAGGTTGGCTAGCTCTTAGTCACTTAGTTGTATTTGTTCTGGGGCTTTGATCTGTTCTTCTGTTTGGGCCTTTTTTTTTTGGTCTTGATATGCTTGTTAGTTATGAGGGGCAGAGCCTTAGGTGTTCACTAGGGCAGGTCAACCCAGTTGCTGGTCTGTGATGCTGTATGTGGGGGCGGGGTCTGAGAGGAAGCAATGGCACTTGCTCTCCTCCCTGTCGGATTTCAGTCCCTACCACTGCTTCCCCCAAGCAAACTAGGCCCTTCTGGTGCTGATTCCCATGTGGATGGGCTTGTGTACATTCTAGGACCCTGTGGGTCTCTCCAACGAGCTCTCCTGTGAGTCTGGGAGTCTCTTCTGGCACCTCACCCCCCATAGGTGTTTTTCATCGGTGTTTTGAGACTTAATTTCCCCTGGCTGATACCCTGGGTTTCAGGGTCTGTCTTGATCCCCAGTTTCACCTGGTGTATCTACATGGGAATGTGTGACCACCCGGTCAGCCAGCTGCCTTGGCACCTCGCTGGGTCTTCCCGCTGCCACCTGCACACCCAGGGTAGCCTGCTGTCGCTTTTTTTGCTGTGACCCCTCTCCGCCCCACCCCCGACTCTGCCCCTCCCACCAGTCTGGATGAATTGTGTCTATTTTAACTCCTTGGTTGTTGGACTTCCATACAGTTCAATTTTCTGTCAGTTCCAGTTATTTTTTTTCTGTATTTTTGTTGTCCTTATTTTGGTTGTGTGAGAAGGCACAGTGTGTCTACCTATGCCTCCATCTAATCTGGGTTTTTGAACAAATCTTTCAAACATATTTGTCATTCCTTCTTTAGAGGTTTTTGCATAATTACCATAGAATTTCTTGGTATTTAATAGGAAAAAAGAAATTTATGAACTTAGAGAGTCAGCTACAGGGGAGAATTCGTTTGTGGGAATAGGTGATATCCTTGTTATGACTTCTTTCTGGGCTGCAAAGCCTTTTTTTGGGCACAGTGAGTTATTCAATGAATGGTTAAGAACATTCAAAGCATAATGTGTTTTAGGCCTGAAAGAATCATTGCACCTAATAAGTTGGTTCATTCTCTTCTTACTGAGGGCACGTAAGGACAAGTCAGAGAAAGAAAAGGGAGGTGTTTCCCAAGAATGGCTATTAATGTGCTCAGAGTGCCCATGTGCCTGGGGGCCAGGCCTTTGGATTTTCACAGCCTGGGTCCTAGCATTCAGTCCCCCAAATAGCCTGCAAGATGGCCAGGGACTTTCCCTATTTTTTAAAGAATAAGTTACCTGCCACTAGTAATGGGCTCCCCGAGACTACCTCAGGACTGTCTTTCCCCAGAGGACAGATTGTTCTTCCCAAGAAAGAGAGTACCAAGATCTTTTAATAAATAAATAAATATCAATCAATCAATCAATCAATAAAAGTCCTGATGGTGGTTTTCTAGTCTTTCAGTATCTCCGACAGTTTGTTGTCTCTCAGGCATCCCCTGGAATAAGCAAATAGCGCTGTTGTTCCCAGCTTGAAAGTTTATGTTAAACATGGAAAATGAGCTCAGTTTTCACTTAATTCTTAAGCCTCCAAATCACAAAATTACCATGTATGTCTAAAATTTTCAGAATCTCAAGTTGAATACATTATGCACTATAACTTCTATTGTATTACATATTTGTGAAATCTTTTTACTGAAG
This sequence comes from Anoura caudifer, assembly GCA_004027475.1. Lineage (NCBI taxonomy): Eukaryota > Metazoa > Chordata > Mammalia > Chiroptera > Phyllostomidae > Anoura > Anoura caudifer. Next base: position 190,814 of record PVKU01000304.1, read on the forward strand.
TATGAATAATTCTCTTACTATGTACATTATTTGGCATGACCTACTAAAAATGTGTAATGAGAGCTTCTAACTCCCTCATACCACCGTAATTTGGCTGAGTGAAAGAACTCATTGCTGGTTACCTACAGGCTTTATAGATTTCTCTTAACTACACTAGACTCCTCCTTTGTCTTTGTGACTATGTAGAATTTCTCTTGAAATGTCAACTTCACTTGGGCAACACGCACGCATGCATATGTGCGCACACGGACACACAGATGGGCACAAACCAGTCTGTCTCACATCCCCATCCTTGACGTGCTCCAGCATTGTGCACGGGTGTGCCCCTTTACCTTTTATGGCACAGTCTATGCATTTTACGCAAAAAGGTTCCATTGGAATTTATTGGTGGTTATGTGTCTAGGCCTACCATTTACCATTACAGAACCTATTGTATCATTCCTGCTAATTAAATTTGTTGAAAGTGAGGAGGATTCATAAAGCAGAGTTCTATGATGGCTTCAAACTGAGTTGAATAAAAATCAGTGGGATTAGGGGAAAGGTGGTTTGACATCAAAATAGCAGTACATTTAACATCTTTGTTGGTAATATCATTCCTATTTTTCGAACTTTCTCTCCCTTCATCATCATAAGAAATGAGATATGCCTTGGCATTCACTTGTGTGTGTGTGTGTGTTTTACTATCATTTATTTTATTTTCCTCCCAGAGTGTGGTCTAGGAAAGTCAGATTCTTTGGGTGAACAGAAGAAAAATACAGGTTTCTTATTGTTTGCTTTCAGTCAATTGGATTTTTAAAGATGGCCTTCTTTCTGTTTTCCATTTACAATGTATACCTGCTTACACTTGTACCTTCAGATCAATAGAAGAGTGGATATTTAAAAGTGTCTGTAGTAGCTAACAGCTGGAGTCATGCCAGGCTTTTTTACATTTTAAATTCTTCCTGAGCTATGAAGGTAGATGAGGCCAGCTTTCCTTTTGACTCAGCAGGCAAGTTGTACTATGATAAGAGCATTGCTATTTTAAAAAGCAGCTCTTGACAATCTAACTCCAGAAAGCATTCCCACCCTGCGAATTAGGACAGAGGCACCCGCTTCCTTACTGATGAAACAGTGAAAAATATTACCCGTTAGACACAATTTTAATTTTGGTAGCTTAGCTTCTGACTCCTCAGTAGATTTCTAATCCAGCTCTCATATCACATCAAGTGTCCCATCTGACCTTCTCAGGCTTGGCACACAACAGAAATTTGGTTTGATGAACCCCTCCTGGAGTGGAATGTGACTTGCTTGGCAACAGGTAGGGGCTGGACTAGGTCTAAACACAAGTTTGGCTTTTTGTGTTATATTTTTATGAGCTAATTCCCTATTTTCTTACTACTTAATTATAACCATAAAAATTTCACTTAATCAGGTTTGGATTTAGAGTGACATGTCATAGTACTTGCCTTAAAGCTTCTGGGGTATTTAATAGAACCCTTGATATCCAACAATAGTATAAGGTGATCCTATTCTTCAGCTTCATATTCATCAGTATCAAGAAAAATTTTGTGCAGCTACAAAAAGATATCTGGATATCTCTGAGGGTAAGAGTCAGCAACCAGAGGGTAATATTAATTAATCAATCATCTATATTAATAATCTTATAGATTTATTTACTTTGTACATGAATAATCTTAATGACATGTCATAGTTTATAGCTAGCACTAGGTATGTATCTGATTACTTGCAAAAGGAAAACTACAACTACCTATTATTAATTTGAATCCTGTGATTGAAAACAGTGTTCTTAGCCTTGATCTAATTTGATATTGTAGAAAAAGTCATTATAAAAGATGTTGATGTTGAAGAAGCAGTGAAAGTTTATTTAGCTCAGGTCACTCATTCTGTAAGTACCTCCAGAGTGTTAGCAGGTCCTGAAATGTCTCTGCTGCTGGGAGTGTTTAGGCATTATCTCTGCAAATGTAGAGCTCACTGTGTCTGTGTGTCTGTGTGTGCGTGGTGTATGCTTCATTAGAGGAGTCATTATAAATATGAGAGGTTAAACCACACATTTCTCCCTGAGAAACCAAACTATTTGTGGAACAGAGATAACATCAGCTTCACGGGCCTGGAATATATACTAATTTTCTAATACAACATATCAACTTGGATTCATCAGTCATGAGTCATAGAAATGTGACTACCTTTTTCAGTGAGGAGGGTGTGATTTGGTTACAAAAGCCGGTGGTAGAATTTGATAGGGGACGCTGAGGACACAGAGAGGATGTGGTATGTAGGACAATCTGTGTCCATTGTATTTCCCATGTCAACTCAAAAAGTACCATGTTGTTAGTTGTTAATTTCTGTTACATTTATTAACACTATCTAATAATTGATTGCGATCTTGACTTCAGCATTGGACTGTGAAGTTTTTAAAGTCATCTCTTTGTCTCTGGAACCTGGCAAAGATTGGTGCTTAATATATTTGAAATGTGTTCAATAAATGGTTAGGAACCATTTGGGCTGTCAGCTCTACCCAATCATGGTTTGTCAAGTGTTGTCTATTTCAGCTTGAGAGAAGATAATGGCCCAAGATACTGCATTTCCTAGTTGAAAACCAGTTCTGAGAAGAGTAACAGTCTATCAAGTATATACTATGTATGTGTGTGTGTGTGTGTAAATATGTACATATATTTTAAACATAGGTCATGTTTTAGAATAAAGTCATATGACAACAGGGCTAGTAAACTCACATTAGAAACCCCTGGTTCAACTTCTCATCCCAGACTGGAATGCCATCTATAATTTATCAGTCTCCTGCTGGAATTCTCCTCCTTTGTGAATTAATAAAATGTCCCCACCTATCTCTTTTCTTCATATTTTTAAGTAAAATTATTAAACGTGAGGGTCTGTGAAAAATAACTAGGCATAGACACCAGTGCATAACGGAGGCTTCATGGCTTGCCTTTCCCCTTCCTCTTTGCAAAGCAGTCCTAATCGACTTCCTGCCTATCTGCTTGGTGCTTAGATGTTAAATACAGCACTGAGTTATAGCTTAATTCTTATTACCAAGATTAAAAGTGGGTCAAAAGTGGAGCCCAACTACCCTAAACAAGTAGTTACCAGAATGGAGCATTAGTGCTCTTGAGAATGAATGAAATCCTGATTATTCAGTATGTCATCATCTTCATCAATAACATATCTTAGCCCAACGAGTGCTAAGTACTGTGCCAAAGTTAAAGCCAACTGACAGGGTTCATGCCTATAAACAATTACAGTGTAACGTACTTTTGATCATTCTGATATACTCTCCCTTGACACACAAATTATTATGCAGTATATCAAGTATTGCACAATACTGTGTTCAGGATTCAATAATATGATCTCTATGATAATTTTAGATATTAAATGAAATCAATGGTAGCGGGTGGGAATAAAAATAACAGTTAATGAAATTATGTGGGAAATCTCCAATTTCTACTTTTCTAATGATCCGCAAGATTATTGATAGGTCAAGATGCTCAGCTTTCTCAAATGAGACCTTTAGACACTGTAGCTTTCAAGTTCTTATATTCATATTAGCTTTTGGCTCCAGTTTAGAAGTAACTTAAGTTCACATGCAAAGATGATTTAGATAGGATTAGACATAGACCTTAAAAACATCCTGTTGCCTTTATGTTATTTCTCAAAACAAAGAAAAAGTGTCTGTTAAAATGTTTTTAAAATAAATAGTGAAAAATGAAAAATCTCCTTAAAAGTAAATTTCTGCTACACAAAATCTATTTTGCCTTTTGGATTGACTTTCATCTTATAGAGATTTATGGTGAGGGGAGAGAGTTGCTTTGAATGGACTAAAATCACATAAATATTTTAAAATTGTATACTTAAAATAGATATCTTTGATATAAAACATTAGCAATGATATTTTAAAATATTAATACTAATGCCTCAAAGTAATCAATAAATCATAAAATAAACTGAAAACGTAATTTGGTTCTGGAAAAATTGATAATGTTATTGTCACACAATTTTATTCACAACAGAAGGGCAATATCTTTAAATAAAGCCAAATATTGCCTCCAGTTTTATGTCCAAAATTTAGGCCTAAAGCAAAATCGATTAGTATTTCTAGTGTCATAGTAATTGGTCAATTCAGACACACACCATTAAGTGTGTGTTTTACTAATGTCACTCATTTCCTCCAACTCCTAATTTTTTAATCTGTAAAACAGGAATGATAATTAGAATTACATTTGTCTAGGAATCAGTGAAAATTACTCATCAAATAAAGGTTTTTTAAAAATTGTAGATTGCAAGGCTGTAGAGGTTTTAAGGGTGTTTGTTTGTGAGGCCTGAGAGATGGGAGTGGGAATAATTTATGCTTTTCTTCTTTAACAAGGATAAATTCATGAACTTCTTTAGCAGAACATATGCAAACTAACCAAAGCAAGAGTTTTAACTGCATAATTTAAATTGAGATATTATGTTATTGCTTAAGTCTGGGTGAATATATTTGTTCATAGTAATTTCAGAGTAGTCAGTTTATCAATTCATCTAACTTTCTGGTAAAATATGTTAAAACAAAAGAAAAATCCTATCCCTAATCACTAATTTTCTAGGTTTTTTCTTAACATTTTTGTTGGGTGAAGCGTGCCTGTATGTGTGTGTGTGTGTGTGTGTGTGTATGAGTGTGAGTTAATGGATCTTTTCCTGTCACCTTCCTCTCTTTTGTGGAATTCTCTTCTCTGAATTGCCTGACATTAAGTGACATGAAATTTTAAATATAGGCAGAAAAGCTGTTATTTTTTATTTAGCTTTTACTGTGTAATGGGATCGGTGACAAGATTATTTGCTACAATGTTATTTTGTGTCTTGATTAGTGTTCTTTGCACAGGACCCTGAGATATGTGCATAAAGGTGCTATCCGAGCTGTGAATGGAGGGCAAATGACTTCCATTCAGACATAGCCAAGTGGTTACACACCAAAGTTTTTGTGGACTGGACTGCCTCCCTGGGTATGACAGCAGTAATTGTGGATGTTCCCAAATGATCACTATATACATTTTGATCAGTGAATACCCTAAGTTCACTTTGAAAGAAGCAGTTATAACTAGGTATAAGTTTTACTTGGATTAAGTCCTTTAAAATTGGCATTTTAGAAACTTCTCAGGCAACCTCAACGTGCTAAATGTCTCGGTGCTGACAACGTGGTCTAGTGTTGTACTTCCTAAGTGTCTGCCTATGATGATGTAGTGAACTTGCTATCAAAAGTCTTCTAAATCTCCTAAGTAGAATGAATTGAGCTAAAAGATGCTGCCAATTATTGTAGCTGTTTGAGTCATACAGTGGTCACCACTAGAGTTTTGACACCTGAACTTTCTTAGTAAAGATTAACTTCCATTTTTGCAAGCGTTACATTTTTATTGCATATAGAACATAAAAATTGGCAAAATATTGACGTTCCCCTTGCCAGGCAACCCCACGGCTCTGCCATCACCCTCTTCAACCATAGTACATCTCCCCAAATCACTTACTTTCAAAAGTACTTGAACGGTAGAACTTTATGCTTTCAAAGTAAGTCAGACTCAGAACCCAAAGCTATAAAATGAATAAAAGCAAAGAAAGGATGGTTTTTAGTCTTTAGCATTTGCCAGAAAACAAACACTTAACTGCAGTTTGTGCAAAACATCTTTGGTTGGGTTGGCACAGACCCTTGCGTTTCTAACAGCCCAGTTTGAAAATCACCAGGCTGTGCACAGGGCTTAGAGCTCTTTGGAGCAGAAATTATTCCTTTAATTCCTGATGCAATGTCACAAGGAAATCAGTAGCTACCTAAAAACTTCCTCGTCTAGAATTTACTTATCCAGCTCCCCCAAACACTACACTTTCTGTTGGAAGGCACATGCACCTTGTACATAGGAAAGCGTGCAAGATCTCACTGAGAAGCCATCTTCTCTGTTCACAAAGATACAAGCATTGTGTTTTCTGTGCCTACCAGAGACAAGAGACAGCCTGGCTGCAAGTGAGGAACAGAAAATATATGCAAATCAGAAAGAGGAGCTAGGGTATATGTATGAAATTTTGGGATCATTTTAATAATAGAGTCAAGTAATCCTACATGTCTCTGAGTGCATATTCTGTTACAGCACATTGCATTGCAATGTAGATATTATCAGTAATAATGATGAATAATCATTAAAACAGGTTAAATAATAGGCATATTGTACTTCAAAGGCATGGATGTGTTTCAGAATGATTTTCATCACAAATAATTGATTGTCAGGCCTCTCTGTGTGGCAGTCTTCCTCTCTATTTCTCTCCCTCCCCCTTCACAGCCTTCGTCCATCCAGGCTGTGAAATCAAGTATGTGTTCCACTTCTGGCTTTTCCACTTTCTAGCTTCATGATCTTGGACAACAGTGTTACTCAAACTCTCTTTGTTAGTGTAGTGATGAGGGCTAATAAGGAGTGTGCAAATTAGTACTTAATAAATGTTATTTGTTCGTGCTCAACAGGGATAAGCTGGAGTTATGCTTTATTATCGTCTAAATTTCCTCTTGTAAACCCACTTTTCTTGCCATATTACCCTTAGCTTCAATTTTGGTCATGTATTGCTGCTTAACAAATCACCCCAAAACTTAGTAGTTTACAGCAATTTACTATTTTTATTATAATGTGGGTTAACTGGGCATAATTGAGCAGTTCTTTGAGTTGATACTGGCTGAAGCTGCAGTCATGCCAGGACTCATGGGCTAGAATGTCCAGTGTGGTCCCTCATATGTCCAGTGCCTTGGCAGGACTGCAGGGAGGCTGAGCTCAGCTGGACACTGCAGAGCTGGGCCTGTCCCTGGGTTAGTCAGTCTCTCATTGTCTCTCTTCCTCTCGCTGTCTCTCCACGTGGCCTCTATGGAGGCCTCTTCAGTGGGATGGCAGACTTCTACATCAAAGGTCAGGCTCCCAAACGTATTAAAGCTACCACTGTAATTGGCTCAGTGCTGCTTCCGCTCATTCCCCTGGGAAGAGGGAAGAGGGATCTGACTCCACTTGCTGTCGGGGAGGACTAGAGGAAGGCAGGGAAGCGTGGCTCGTTGGAGGCCAGTTTGGAAGCTATCTACCATAGTCTAGTTTTTCGAATTCTTTGTCCCTGACTTGTTCCTATGACTAAGGGAGTGCTGTGCTTTAGCGGTCTAGGAGAGTCCTCTTTATAATTCTGCTTTAATTTAGGAGCAAAGCATGCTGACAGTTGTACAAGTTCCAACACATGAGATGATGGCTCTTGCTCTAGCTTTAAACACAGTTTGTTCCAGTGTTGATGAATAGAGCATCCAATTAAGAATATATTTGAATTCAATGCTCTATTTTTATGTAGAATTTGCTTTAGAAAAAGGAGCCTACCAGTTGGTTGTTAGTACCATAAATAAGTCCCATGCTAAAAGTGGCTAGAGCAAAAACGAGAAAGTATTTTGAAGTTAAACCCCAAACAAAAAATTTTATGAAAGAAGAACATGGAAGATCGATTACCATTAGTTTCTAAATTGAGTTATTATTTTTGTCCAGATTATTCAGGTGGTTAATCTTTTTTGTACAAAAAACAGTTAGATATGCCTTTAGTCATTCCACAAATTATAAACCAGTGGTTTGATATTTCCAAGTGAGGGACCTCTGTGAGTCACATGGACACTCTTTCCAGAAACTGCACACATGCTCTAAATCCTGCCTACGGTATGAAGGGCTTACAGATATGGGCAGATGCTTCCGTGAATCCCAGGTTAAGAACCCCGCGCTGTAGGGGTCATTAAATCCCTAATGACAGGAAAAAGGTTTTTTAAAAAAAATATTTATTTCCCAAGGCTGGATCTAGCTAATGATTTAAAAAAAAAAAAGTGACTCCTTCCACAATTTCAACAATAGCCATTGCTTTGATTTTATTAAGAAGATTACACCTATTTTATTTGAGGTCTAAAACAAAAGAACAACCAAAAACAAAAAGAAATAGTTGTACTTTGATTCACTTTTGCTTTTGATGGTTTGGAGCCTTCCTTGAGGTCTGTGGAAAGAACAAGGAGATTTGGATTTCAAACTGGATTTGAGGTGCAGCTCTTTGACCTGCACTTCATGTAAGACCCCACTGTCTCTTCTCTTTTGCTTGCCTGTGCATGTGTGCACATGTGTGTCTGTCTGCCTCTGTGTGCATCTTTCTCAGCCACTTTTTCTTTGGATTTTGTACTCACCTATCATACTTTCATGTCTCTTGGGCTCCCACATTCTTTTTCTCCTTCCCAGTCTCTCTGTATATCCCTCTTCCATTTTGTCTCTCTTTTGATATGTCTATGTATGTAAGTATATGTGCTCATATACTCTTTACATATCTACATATATGTAAGTATATGTACTTATATATGTAGATATGTCAAAAGAGAGACAAAAACATAAACAATCAAATAGATGATTCAAGTGCTTTCCAATTATAATAACTTTCACAGTGCAAATTTATACAAATAGTTGTTTTTGTTTTATAAGATTTGTTACTGAAAAGCAATCAAGCTGTAGTGGAAAAACAGGGGACTGGGAGTCTGGAGACTTAGCTTCTAGTTCCACCCCTTCTCTAACTTTCTCTGCAGTCTGAGGCCAGGCTGTAAGCCTCTTGGAGTCTGTTTCTTTGGGAATGGCGAGTTACATTAGGTGAGCTCTGGTGCCCTTTTAAACTCTGCATGTCTTTCTATTTGTTTTTCTAATGTTGTAAACTGGGGAGATGTGGGATTTTCCCTATTTTTGTCAGATTAAGAAACAAGTCTTAGGTGCTTTGATGCCAGTGTATTATATGTGTCTAATGAACTGCACACATGAACCCTTCCTGCCTCCACAGCTGTTCTCATGGGACTGTACCTCAGAGAACTAGATGCCTCGCGTTATTTATTTTTCACAGCCAACAAAATAACAGCTTTAAACAGCATTTACAGATTACATTTCTCTGGGGCAAACTTTCCTGATGTTTGTATTAGTTTTAATTGTGGAAGGTTGTACTTCTATGTTCGACTGATCTATTCAATATACTGAATTCATCCAAATAAGAGGGGGCCTTTGTTCCAGCATTTGACAAATTGACTTACACCATTTTTGTAAACTTTGGTGCTTTTATGTGGCTAAATTGGAGAGCTTCCTGTGTTCCTATTGCCAGGTTGGTGTTTTCTGGGATGCCTGCATCTATACCGCAAGGGAACCAGGCTCCATAATTGTGGCAGTGTTTACTTCTCCCCATCAGTGTTTCTGCTCTCTTTTCTAAAGTAATCACTATAATTATGCTTCTTCAATGAGTTGTGTTCTATTGTGTCACCAGGCCTATCTGCTAAACATCACTATGTTTTTCTTATCTGAGTGCTCTCAAATGGGGAAAGTGAAATGTGTTGGCAAGCCACCTTCAATCAAATTAATGTGAGATCCATGTATTGTCAGCAGAGATGGTGGCGGTCCCTTCCTATCCTGTTGCAGTAGACTGGTACATAGGCCAACCTAAAATTTGTAGTGAAATTGAAATGTTTACTTGAGATGTATATATAAAATTTTCTTACTACTTTCACTTTATTATAATTTCATTGAAACATACTACTGCTGTATTTTTGTAAAAAATGAAATTTTAGACATACCAGGACTACTATAACTTGAAAGTAAAATGTTGGTTATGAGTCCCTAATATGTCTTTAACCTCTTACCTCAGTGTGTGTTTTCAATGAAATGCATAAATTCCAAAGATGTCTTATACTTTATAGGAGTTTAATAGCATGGAAACAATGACTTGTGACTTTAAAATATACACTGCAATATTTGAGTTCAGTTTTTGTTAACCAAAAAGGGATGCAGTAGAACAAAAGCATTTCTTTTATCGTAGTCCTGTATTAAGTTAGTCCTATAATATAGTTGAAGGTTTTTGAGCAGATTCATTCATTCAGCTTATATTGCACTTGATTTGATATTACAGTAAAATTTCAACAACCAGAAAAAAGCAGCTTTCCATCTATTTACCAAAAGCAATATATTACAAATTATATATTTATTTTAACACTCATATGAATAGAAGTGATGAAAAATAATAATTTCCATCCTTAATTTCCAGTGAAAATTGGTACATGACAGTGACCAATTTAAATATGCAAATATAGTCATGTCCTGGATTTATGAATGATTTCTTCTTACAGTTAGAAGTTTGAAGGGTCAACTCACATGTTCAAGAAACTTTTCCCCCCAGTTTACCAAAATTGGAGATGACTGTCCTGCACGTACATCTTCTTTTAAGTAGCTGTTGAACACTGGGTCACATCGTGTCTTTTAGGCATAAGTAGTTGTAACTAAGACCTTCTGTTCCACACACAGAGTACTTTCATGTGAGCAAGGTTAGCCAGAGTAAACCTTAATCCCCTATGTAAAGTACTTAGTAGGTCATTCTGTGGACTCACCAGCAAATGTGACTATTGCATTTAAAATGACACTTCTATGAGAAGACCTACCTAAGGGAATCTTGGAAGACAAACCTTTCCTAACTTGTGTCATAGGCTAATGGCATCGCAGTAGTAGGCTGTTTTCCTTTTATTGCTGAAACAATACCTAAAGTTAAACAAAAAGTGCAGAAGCATCTCATTAAGTTCTTAAGTGAAATATACACATCACATTTAGGTGAAGAAAAAACTGTATAATGCTTCCCTTTTTAGTAATGGCTAACTTTTCCATATAAATGATTTTGGAGTCACGCCCAAACTTTACATTCACATTATCTATTAGATTTCAACCAAATAAGAACATAGCACATGAAGGGAAAAATTTTATTATAAAGATTTTAAAATAATTTCTCCATCTAAAGCTAAGACCATAAAAATGAGTTTTGTTTTTATCTCAAGACATATACACAAAGATGTGGATCAGAGATAAGGGTAGTAAGTAACCAGGGAGATTACCTAATGATTAATGACTTCTATTAATGACTATACTAATACATTTATTGTTGCTTACAGTTTATATTCAATTTCAAATTTGTTATACCATACATAGTGACTAGTGTTGTAGTAATAGATTGATTCCTTGGGCCCACCCATTTACTTCCTTATATACAATCAGTTACGATTATTTTCGCCAAGTCTGAATTATTTTCAGGTGCTTATTTGCTTTTGGAACCTTTACTCAAGTTCCATTATTCAAAGTAGATTCATGAGAGAAGGCTAGTTAAGAAACACTTATAATTAGAGGCTCTGTTTTCTTGTAACTGTCACCAACTTTAACTGAAGAGCCATTATTTCTGGAGCAGACCACATGTAATTTCCCAGGGAAAATAAAATGCCTTAAACAACAAGGGTCTGCACCCAAATCCACTAGAATATGGGGAAGTGAGCGTAAGATAGTGGGTGCAGCAGCTCAGTGTCAAGGATACAAAGGACTCCTCTGCTAAACCATGCTGAAGCTCAGTATAACCTTGGAAGTGACAGTGTGGTAGGAGAGGTATAGAAGCCTACCCAGGAAGCAGAATACCCGATTCCCTTCTCCCAGTGTAATTTGCTATGCTGCTTCCACCAACTGCACTTCATTTGGCATATGTTGGCACTGTGAATGTATTCTTTATATAGTTAGCATATTTTCTTTTGCATACTATTGCCTAGCATTCAAAATGGGGTGTGTTTTCCCCATTCAGCTCAGTTGTGTAGTGTTCTGGTTGCTAATGCTAGAGCCCTTATGGACAGGAAACTGACTTCATTTCCTACCACTGTTATACCACATTCCTCATGATCTAGGCACACTTCTTTTCTTTCCCCTTTCAACCCTGCAAAGCATGTACATGAAGTGTTCTATCTCTCTAGAATGCTGCTTTCTCTTACTACAAGATTCAGCTTATTTATTCATCTGATATACAATTAATGAGGGCCTATTATGGGCCAAGAACTGTGTTAGTTCCTGATGATATAAAAGTGAATTATATTCACTATTTGCCTTTGAGAACTTAGAGTTCTGATGGAATCTATAACCAACTCTACTGTGCATTATCTGTTCTTTCCTCTGAGTACCTGCCCTGTTTTATACTTTCTAGGTTTCTTAGACAAACACACAAACACTCCTCTACTTTCCATTTCTCTAATTCCTAGAGTTAGTTTCTTAGCATAACATTCTAAAGATTTAAGGAAGGCTTTAGGGGTAGTGTAAGCTAACTCCCATTAGTAGATGAGAAAATAAATGATCAAAGAGCTTAGTGAATGCAGCTAATTAGTGGAGCTGAGACTAATTATTCAGACTTCTTTACGCCCAAATTTAGCACTGTTGTCACTGTCCCGTATGGTTTACAAGTATTTCTAGGAGCTCTTGGAAGCAGTCATCATTCCTGTTGGATCACTAGGGTGGGTGCTAGGCATTGGTGTCCACCTAGCCCAACAGTGCGTGAAACTATACTGTGATGGCTCGGGAGCAAATGGGCTTTCAGAAAATAAACTCAGTGGGTGTTTCACAGACTGGGAGTCGTGACTCAGCCATTCCCCAGTAACCTATGCCAGAATATTCCATAGTGGCAGAGAAAGAATATTTCATTCACCCAAATGGCAGCTAAATGAGTCTATCAGATTAGGTTAGTATATGATTATACCATAACTGATTAATGCAGTTTTGATAGAGAAGTGTTCTTTACTACTGAAATGCATCATATGCATAAACATGAATTCTGTTAGGAATATTTGGAGCCCAATAGTCTAAAAAACATGGGTTCTATAGCACGTGACCTCAGGCTTTACTAGATTCTAAATGAAACATGAATGATAAGCTGATCCCCACTTATTACACTATCCCCAACATGGGTCATAGTATAATTCTGAGGAAAATATTTTGTAACAACTGAATCTGATTTATTTTAAGGATACCACCCATGAGATTTACTGCTATTATAATCCTGTTGCAGTCCTATTTTCTTTTGCTCATCAGATTTCCAACTTCTTTGCCTCTGGAGGCTACATTTGAAATTCTTATTACATTCCAGTATGTGGATTTTTGATTTTCTGAAAAGGTATAAGGCACCCAGGCTTGGGTAACGGAAAGCTCCCTAGCCACATGCAGCAGGTCTCGGTTCTCTAATCCTGGTTCAGCTGCTACCAAAATGTAAGGGCTCCAGACCTCAGTTCCCTCAACTGTAAGATGAAGGGGTTGAACTAATGGCCTCCAAAGTCCCTTCGAGCTATGTGATTCAGTAATATGAAACTGGAGCTCTTGCTTAATTTTTCCATTGATTTATGAGACTCTCCTTCAGGAATCCCTAAAATAACTCAGACAAAAATCAAAATGGTTAGGTTACTGTAGATACTCTCTTCAAATAACTTTAAACAGCACAATTCTAGATGTTCAAAACGAACTTTGAGGGAAATCCGCTTGCAGAGACCTCTTAATTCACATGCTCTAAATAAGCAGCTACAACAGCCTACTCTCCACCATTATTAACATACACTGTGGTTGGAGATAAGAATTTCTAGTAAAGAAATGTTGATGTGTTTTATATCCTGGAGTGGAGCAACAAATTTGCCCTAGGATTATACTATTACATGCCATAAAAATTAATGCTTTAATGGTTCTGTATTTTGTGCAGTTTTAGAAAGATCACTGTCTATTAACTATAACTGTGTATATGTAGTTAATTTTCCACAAGTAAAATGAGCATATTTTTTTCAAAGTTTTATCATGGCTATTTATTTTTACTTTTGTTTCTGCACATTCAGTGCATGTTCTTTTTATGTATACATGCTTAATTGCATGTGTGTCATATATAATATCAAATGTTTACTGTACATTAAGTTCTAGAAAAAGCAAATAAATGGAGATTGTTTTATATGCTTGATAAAGTAATTGAAAGTGTATTTTTGATATGAAGCTGCTTTTCTATCACAATTGTATCTGCTCAAAATTTTAAATATTTTGCAGTTATATACATATGTATATATACATATATATAAAATAGTTGGCAAACTTCAGTGGTAAATGCTCCGAGTTTTGAGAAGCCCTCTGGGTAAAGCACTGCTGAGCAGGTTTAATGTGAAGAGTTGGTGTCACCCTAATCAGCTGCCTCTGACAGAGTAAACACGGTTCCGTCTGTGCTGTCCCTCCCTGGCTGGCTGTGGGTTTCCGGCCCACTGAGCACTTGATGCCAAACAGGCTGTTAAGGGACAAGGAGGAGAGTCTTTGGGGAGTCCTGCATTTATCACTGTTTGGGAGACTTGAGCTTCAAAGGGCCAGAGCTCCTATTTAGTTTTATTCTAAATATTTGATCAAGCACATTTTGAGAGATTTTCTTTTGATTCTTTGTCTTTAGCATAAGATGGCACTGCTATTCTGCTCAGGTATTTTTTATTAACTCTACCTTTTGTGTAACTAACTAGCCTTGGAATCCAACAGTTAGGTATTTTGCCCAGAGAACAGGTCTTGAGTTATTATGGAAGTCCAAGACAGAGGGGAGGTGATCTTGTAGAAGAAACTTCATTTCCAGAGATATGAATCATACTGCTTTCTAACTACAGGCTCTTAAAAGTGTACAAAAGATTTAAAGTCAGTTGTTGCAAATGATTTTTTGTTCCCTGAGCAGAAATGTATAAAATAAAAACAATTGAAACCTAAGTGTAGAAATACATGTGGACACATACAAATACATATACAAACATATATATGAATTATGGTGGCCAAGGGAGAGGGGGTGCTAGTGAAAGAAAATGATAAGATGGATAACCAGTGGAGGTTTTCATGAAAATGATTAAAAATAGACTGAGTCTTCTAATTCTCACATTGTTGTTTCTTAGTTCAATGTTGTGAAATTTTCCAGTTCAATATTTTCTGTATCTGCCAACTTGATTAAACACATTTTTTCATAATTAAGTATTTTATAAGTATGTACTAATCCTAAAGCAAGTGGAAATTTTCTCCAAAAGCTTTTTATTTTACAAGTGAATAGAGAGATGATAGAAGATTTCTTGTAGGAATCACTTCCTGTTTACAGGTGCAGGTGGTGCGCATCTCGCTGGCTTCCTGTGAAATGGCCCTTCAGCAGGCTGAGTAGAATGGTAGCACTGGGACGGCGCATGGATGATGATGATGACAACAGTAATGAGATTTCCCCAAGAAATGTGTCAACCTAAGCTACATTATGCATGAAATATTCATGTATATTTTATGTTTACAAAAATTTAAAATACCAGAATATGAGATCAACAGTAAAAAAAAAATACTTAGGTAAAATACAAAAGGAATCTTAGTGGATTGTTGTTTTCCCTGGGGAATTGAGAAGAGACAACTTTTATGGGTTGAAAAATAATTGATTTTGTACTTGAAAAATAGTGTCTTTTAGATTTTGTTGTTGTTGCTGTTCATGAGGTAACTGTTTCCTATTTGGTTTCAACATATCTGTGCTCACTCCCCACCGAAGAAAGCAGCCTTCCTGGCTCTCTTGAAAAGACGAACATTGAAACATGTTGTGTTCTAGAAAATGTGTGAGAATATAGCCATGTTTTGAGAGGACCATGGGCCTCTGAGTACTGTAGGAAGTGAAAACTGGCAGCTGAGTCTGATTTCTTTTTCCTTATGAGATCTGAGGGAACGTGTATATCATTGCTCTGTGTGACCTGTGCTGCGTACAGACCATTCACTGTTTTAAATCTGCATAGTAGAGCCTGCAAAAATAGATTGCAACATAGGCATCAGGGAAGTGGTCTTGCTAGAAAAACTATAAACTTTTTTCCGGTACTTTGATATAGTCATTTAAGTATGAAAACTTTAAGTGTAGAAAAAGATTTTGAGAACTAAGCCAGTCATAAAAATAACACAAAATTATATTTTTAGGATACAAAGCAATTCTTTGTTAATCCTTATAATATTATTTTTCAAGTCAGGAGCATTGAAAAATAAAATTAAAATATCTTATCTTTTGCCTTGAGTATGATTATCATTTTATGTGGCATAAATTCTGTTTTGCTATTTTCAGGAACAAGCAGAAACATTAACTTTAAATAAAGATACATAAAAATTCTATACTTATTGGAACCTGTAAAAAATCAGTTTTGCTTACTGGAGGGGTATAATGCTGTTTAATATACTTTTCTCTCTGCAATTAAATTAGATGTGCTTTTTTTTGAGGGGAGAAAAACTCATAAAGGAAACAGCCTTGGAGATGTAATATGCTCTAGCATATTTAAATAATTATACTTCTGTCTCATTGAAATATATGTGCTCTAGGTTTGATAGTGATAAAAGCAGGAATATTAGTATGATTAGGAAATTATATCATGTCACAGCATAATTGATTGATTGATAGCTGAATGAAAACTAACCATAAAGCATGTGAAAATGAATGTGTATTCTGCAGTTACTCAGGCAGAATTTCTGCATCTATTGAATCGAGTAACTGAAATGCTCATCTCCCAACAAAATGGAATTGGTATTTGTTCCTTTTGCTTGTGCCCATGTATGCCTTTGTAATGCTGGCAGGGTAAATAATAAAAGGATTCAAAGTGCTTATTTCAGTACTTAACTGTTGTTTCTCAAGACCTGTCAGGTGGACACCACATTACTAATTGCATCTATGAGCAATTAGTGTTTTGGAATTTATGTTGCAGAGCCTCAAGCTTTAAATGTAAAGCCCGACTAATACAAGAGTTAATACTCTCATACTTGTCTCTTGAAAATTGAATTTCCCAAACATTTAAATTATCATTAATTTTTAAAAAGCATTTTGTCTTTTTTCTGCTTGTTTCCACTTTCTCCTTCTCTGTCTTTCTTGATCTTTGTTTCTCACAGAAGTCTTTAGCGACATTCACACCAGCATAGAAAGGCTTGGAGAAGCGAGACCACTCCAGGATTCCCTGTTTCAAAGCTGAACCAATAGTCACCATTGACATATCCATTCATCTGTGCAGGGTCATTGGAAATCCTCGCTCTCTAGTTTTTCCTTCCCTTTAGGGAGCAGTGCTTAAAAGAGCAAACCCCTGGTGTGAAGAGACAGGGGAATGCTCAGCATGGCCAGTGGGGCCAGGAATCGAATTGAAGTTGTCCATTTGCAGATGACTGACTGGTGGAGCTCCGGGCACACTGAGGCACTGTGCTTTCTGCTAGTGCTTTGTGTACTTGAAATTCTCTCAGTGCCACTTCAATTTCATTTTTTTAATGGCAAAAGTCAAATCATGCTAAAATTATGCAAGGAGGGTAAAAACACTAAAAATATGTGTTTCTCTGGTGGAGTGACAGCATTTTATTAGGTTCCCAGGGCTTTCTCAATGAAACTAAAAATTTTAAAGCTTTGTAAAAAAGGATTGTGTTCCACATTGTGGTAGGAAAAAAAGTTAAATAGTTACTGAATTCACTTCTCTTTTGAGGAGTTGAAAACTAGTCATTTATTCTGCAGTTGTTGACATTCCCGGATCTATTTTGGCATAAATCACATTTCGATATGATTGAACCTACCATTTTGTCTATCTTAACATGCGTTATCTCTTTTGCGTGAGAGGCACTAAGAAGGCAGGAGTTGCCAGTAAGTGTTAGATGCAAGAAGACAGTACTGAAGATGTTTTCTCCGGTTTGGTTTCCTTTGTTATCATAGGACGTGTTACTGTGCTTCGACTTATTGGGCAAAGTTAAAAAGTCAGAATTAGATTTGTGAGGAAAGATTTGAAAACCCCAGGAAGGGTATAACCTGCCTAGGGAGATGAAAGCTGAGAATACGTGGTCCCTTTCCAAGTCCCAGAGAACAATGAAGCAGGTTTCAGCGACTGTCAGTTTTGAGTTTGTGATGCTAGTGGTTCATTTTCTTTCTTCTTTCACTTTAATTCCTCTGTTTTATTTTAAGAGCTCTCGGCACAAATTTGGCCCTCAATAATCTTTATGATAAAATGAATAAATGTTGCTTAGTATTTCTCTTTTATTCATAATTAAGAATTCTTTATTTTGCTTTATTTTTCTTAGTACCTGATTCTTGTTTAATGTGTCCTATGCTTTCCTTAGCAAATTCTATTTCATGTTGTTATTTTCTCCCAGATACAAGTTTTAAATGCATCCCTAGGCTTGCGTGTGGGGGGAAACACATTTCCCTTAAACATCGGTACCTGCTGAGAAGCCTGCTGATGCAGGCCGCTGTGCAGTGGCATGTTCGTACCGCCTTCGTCGTAAGGTCACCCTTGGAAAGCAGGCGTGCGTAGTTTGAGAAGTAGTGCTGTAGCAAGCAGTTTGACTAAGTGACTTTACACAAGAGAGAAAATGTATAATAACAGTCCAGCTTATAAAAGGGGCAAACATACTCTAAAGCAACCCAGAACTGATCCTAACTTATCAACCACAGTGAAGGGATTGTGCCATTGTATTAAGAGCAAGCTACACAACTGACTTTGGAAATACCTACGACTCTTGTCAAAATGGCAAAAATAACTTCTCCTTTTCTCTCTGTCTCACTCTCCCTCTGCTCCCTCTCTCTCTGCCCCCCCCCCCCGCATTTAGATCTTTTCCAAATACATCTATATTTTTAAAGCGAGGCTAAGGAACAGTTCCCATTGATGCAATCAAACAATTCCTTCCCTTTAGTGATCTAGATCTTTTTTAGAAATGTCATAACTATTATCCTCAACATAAAATAAACTACAGAGTTACCTTGTATCTTAAAGATGAGTCTGTGTGTGCCCTTTAATCATTAGTTATCAAATATCATTTAGACCATAAACTGTTAATAGAGTTTTACAATAGGACGCAAATGATGTGACTTCAACTATAAGAAATTTAAAATCATTTTAATGCTTATTTTTATTATTTGGTTATTCATACACAGTTTTAAAATATAATATTTAAGTATATGGATTAAGTATTTCTGGTAATCTTAGTACATTATAGTCTTATTCAGTAGTACCCATAACATTTTAATAAAGTCTTATTTTATTTTTTATATTTTGTGTGAGACTTAAGGAATATTATAATTATCCACCACATTTGACTCTAATCTGGCAAGTACTATAGAAAATATCTATTATTCTGATTTTATAAAAAAAGTTACAGGTATAATATAGCTAAATAGTGACAGCTCTGTGTTTCATAAGAATTTAGTAGGGCTAGTATTATCAGTAATTTGCCATTTTGCTTATTTTATTCTTTTTTCTTATTTATTGATTTCAGAGCTTGTGCTCTTAGCCACCACCACCCTCCCCAAGCTTTTTTCTTGTTTATTAATCATGTGCTCTGTGCAAAGTATAGCGGGAGGTGCTGGAAACTTAAGTTGAATAAGACACATCTTACTTAGCCTAGTGAAAGAGATTAACTCATAAACAAACAATGTTGTGCCATAATTGACTGAATGATTCTTACAAGGAATTTACCATGCAGAATTATTCACCTTCCTTTTAATTTCCCAGAACATTTTTTGCATGACTATGTGTTACTGATAATCAGGTGTCATTGTAATCACTGGACACTGTGCAGTATAACATTCACATTTACTTATCACAGATATTTTTTGGAGAAAAGTAGCACTGTAGCATCACATTTAGAAGTTTATAAAATGCTGATACACAAACACACACAGGAAAATGATGCATACTGACCTGTGGACCTCACGGTCTAATGCGAGAGCCCTGTGGACACAGACGGGGAAAATGGGGTGGGGCCGGGGAGGGCATTGCAAGCAGAAAGAGCAGCACATATAAAGATATAAAGAATAAGAAAGTCTAGGATACTCCTTTAATGTTAGTAGTGTGTCCACTATGCTCTCAAATGATGTAAGAACTAGAAATATATAGAAAATGTCAAAGCAACTCTTCAAATATTCAGAGAAAATGAAAACTTAAAGAGAAAAAATAACTTCAATGGAGGTTATTGCTACATAATTGCAGGTAATGATTGCTTCTTATTTATGTTTTTGTTTTTTCCAGGGAAACTAGTTTTTCTTTCTTTTAAAGTAAGCCAAAAATACATACACGCATACATACAAAATAGGAGGAAGTAGAAGGAAAAACGCATGGGAACAGATGAAGCTAATCTAAAGCAATAGTGTGGGAATAAAGAAGAAGGATTTGGTGTTAGTGTTTTCAAAAGATGAATTGAGGAGACTTTCATCACTGATTGAATATTGACTAAGAAAAGAAGAGCTACTATACCTGAAGGTGACTGGTGCATTTTCTTTGTCTATGTTGAGAACTTAATTCTAGAATCTTGGAGAAATTATTTTAATAAAATAACACAGTAAGTTACTGTCAGGGCCAGAAAAGGAATTTAAATTTCTGAATCACAAATGAATAGGTGAAGGGTCGGAGAATGTTTCATATTTTGCTTCTGAAATCTACTTACCTGTAACTTCCCCTTATTATGTCTCTTTAGTTCTGTCCCCTAAAATATCAAGGAACTCATCTGGCAGTTGTAATTCCTGGACAGTAACATAATATGCTACTTCCTTTCCTTCTATCATCTCATTCATCCTCAGAAGAACTTTTCAAGGAAATTATCACTTCCATGTCAAAGGAGGGAATGCTGAGACTAAGGAGGGCTAACTAATTTGCCTATAGAACCATGACTAGTAACTGGAAGTCTAGGAATTCAAACATGGAACAATTCAAGTGGATTCCCAAATTCAAATCCACCATGGCCAGAATGTGACAACATGGACATTTCAGCAGTTGACAGTTAAGAATTAATAATCCCTATAATGGTAAATGATGAATTTTTAAAGGTTGTTCTTCTTGGTAAGAAGAGTGAATAAGATATTATAAACAGTATGAAAAATGATATTGGTAAAATATGTAAAATAAAGGCTTTTTCTTATATTGTTCTTTTAAACAAATGCAAGTATTGTATAATATAGCAAATTTACCTTGTTAAATGTCTACCTTGAGATCCTGTACTGTTTTCAATATCCTGTAAGGTGTATGTTTATTCTAAAAGGTAGACTCTTAACCTAAAATGACAATGGATATTTTGTAGATAAAAGTTAGCAAGAGGTCCAGAAAATACAGACAGGGTGAGAATCACACTTATAGTCATACAGCCTTCGTCTCAGAAGTGAATACCCATGAATATGGACATGAACAAGCCCCGACAGAGAGACAAAGATGAACTTGTTTAAGAGCTGTGAGTGGTGAAGTTAGAAGGGTTATTTTTATAGGGGAAAATATCTTGTTCAATGTTGGCCTAGAAGGCAGTACCAAAGCCAATGTGTGGAAATATAGAAGATTGTAGTAAAAATGTATGGAATAATGATACTATTAAAATGAGAACAGTAAGCTTAAATCTGGCCCAGATTCTGCCAACTACTAGCTATGTAATAAGGTATCCACTGCATACAGAATGTCAATTGGATGCAACTGATTAGTGAGGAACCTTAAATTCAGAGATTGGTCTTCAGACCAAGATTGTTGTGATGAGTAGGGAAATAGTATTGGAATGTATGTCTTTTGACTCTTTACATAGTTTATTCCATTTAAAAATATTAAAATGAATTTAATGTTTCTTTTCATTTAGGAGACCACTAAATGTTTGATACAAGTCCCTACAACCAAGGCAAGAAGGGTGCCATGTTTTAGAAGGTCAGGTGTTGCCTTCCTCCCGTTCTTTCCCTTACTCTCTTGTGAGGGAGCTAGCGGGTCATGGGGATGTGTTCACCTGGAACCCGGGCCCCCTTCTGGCCTGTGTTCAAGGCCTTAAAATTCCCTGAGTCTATTTCCAGGACCCATGGAACTATTCTCCAAGTCTGTCCTTTCCCAAGTAGAAAGTGCCCTTAATAGGTGCACTTTTAGAACTGACGTAAGGCCAGGAGGCAGCAGGTGGGGAATAGCAGAGAAGAGATGGAGCACTCATCCTGCACGTGAAGCCGCTTATCCTGTGAGTGAGATGATAGTGAGTGAGAATAAAAGAGTCAGCCACCGGTCAGCCTTTCCCATTCTGGAAAAGCTCTGATGACCTAGGAGGCAGGCAATGCTGTATTTGCACCAGCCTTCCCAGGTGTTTGTGAACACATAATTATCAAAACAGAAGGAAAGAACATATTTAACATTTTTGTTCAGTTTGTAACTTTCAAAATAATGTATAACTTTGTAACTTTTTAAGTGACAAATATTTAGACATATGGTAGGAGTTAGGGCCTGCAAGAAGCAAATCTTTCTATATAGAGAGATGGAGATATAATAAGTGCGTGTGTAGGTATAGATATACATCTATACCTACAGATATAGGTAGATATATTACTTGCTTTGCTTTGATCCTCTGTCAGTGGACATATAGCTGTGAACAGGATAGACAAGGTCTCTGTCCTATTCTAATGGTATAAATTCCTGGTGTTCAAGAGATTAGAAGGTGATACAGATAAAATAGGAAATGAATATTTAAAGGCAGTTTACGTACAGGGTGATATGGAAGGTGGTAGAGAGGGAGGGACGGCAGTGACACCTGGGAAAATTTCCCAGATGAAGCCATAATAGTAGTGAAAAGAAGAATAAGAATAAGAATTCTCAAGAGTAAAAATATTTTCACCTAAATTTCTTAGGGAATCAAGTATCTTAATCCCAAACAAGAACACTTTAACTTTCTAATTTCTAAATAAAACTAAAATGGATGATGAACTTGGAGAACAAAGTTCACACCATCCATAAATAACCAAAGTAAATGTTTTAGTTAAAACATTCACTTTTATTGTGCAAATGCATGTTTACATGATATATCACATGGTGATAGTAAGCATAATATGCAAAAATATACCAAAACCAAACCGATCTTAATAATTAGTCAATAAAGCATAGTGTGAACATGCTTTATTGTACAAGTGAAACCACAGGGGCTCACGTGTTGTGAAGCCAGTCAGAACCGCGCACACATTCCTCTAGTGCAGGGCGCAGGTCCTTCCTAACTCAAGCTCTGGGTCCCACATGGTTATTATGCTCCTGGAGCATCTCGCCGACCGTAAAGAGTCCAATAGCAAACTCATGGGAAAGAAAGGAAGACCCAAGGCTAGACAAGAGACAGAGTTCTCTGGCACCTAATAATTGTGTGATTAATGAAGTGAAGGTGATGAATACAGAGATGCATTTGTGCTTGGCACAGAGCAGAGTATGAAGAAGAACAGTTACCTGCTTAATACTGTAATATATGTTCTGATTTTTAATAAATTCTAAATAGAATGAGATTTTCTTTTTCTTGAAGAAAGAGAAAATAAGGACTCTTTCAAATTATCTCTTCCCATAAAGCTTCATAAATTTCTTCAAAAGCTATGTATTTCTTAAATTTAAAAGTCTTAATACTTCAGCAATGTTACCAGTTATCACCCGTCTTATAACACAAATCTTTGCTACAACTTGGATGGAGTCTTCAGTTAGACCTATTTTTCTAGGCTTGTTCTGTCTTGTCAAATGCAACAACAGCACTCTTGTCTACTGTAGCTTGCCTGTGGTGATTTTCTAATGGTGATGAGCATTTATTTGCCTTAATTCTCCCACACTCTCTTTCATCCTGTCTCTCTCTCCCTGTACCCAGGGTTCACACTTGACTGGAATTAGGGGCCATGGAACAAGACATAGAACATAAGTCTACTGACTGGCTTATAGGAAGGTAGAAGGGATAACTGACTCCTAAAGGTGTCTTCAGGGAAATAAACAGGAATCCAGAGATCAGATATATTCCATCTGTTGTTAAACTCCCCACCCATGGCAAATGAAGAGGTGGCCCTCTGTTTTTCCCCAATTTATGTCTGAAACATGTGCATCCGTCACCTGTCTCTTTCTATCTTTTTGATAACTTTGTTCTATCGATTCCCATTCCTGCCCCATCCATACAGCATTTTATGTTTTATTCTTTCTTTTCCACTATTTCTTTTCCCTCAAACTAGAACAGGGGTCGGCAGGCATTTTCTGTAAAGGGTTACATGGTAACAATTTTCAGTTCTGTGACTATACGGTCTCTGCCCCAGCTTCTTCATTCTGCTAAAAAGAAACCATAGGTGATACGTGAATAAGTGGGTGTGGTTGTGTCCCAATACCACTTTATTTAACAAAGAAAATATCACACTGTATTTTGCCTAATGCCCATGGTTTGGTCTAGGGCAGTGATCAGGTTTTCCCTGTATCTCTTAAAAATAAAATCTTTTGCCCCGATTCTCCTTTGTCCCATAAATGCTGTTCATCTTTATTAAGATGTTTATCAGTGAGGAAAAATTCTTCCATGCTTGGCCAGGTCACTTTCTCACAACCCATTTTCTCCATAACCTGCTCACCATGGCTTCTGACCCCACCACTCTACTTATATTGCTCTCTCACAGATCATCTCTAGCCTCCTAATTACTTATTTTATCTTTTAATCCTATTTGACTCCTCTGGTGCATATGCTATGATTAAACACTTTGTCCTTGAAAATCATTCCTCACTTGTCTTTTGAAACAACATATTCTGTCCCTCTCTCTGTTTTTCTTTCTGTTCTGTAAATGCCCTCCCAATCCTCATTGCCTACTTCTTTTTAAAAAGAACGATTTTATTTATTTTCAGAGAGAAGGGGAGAAAGAGAGGGACAGAAACATCAATGTGTGGTTGCCTCTTACATGTCCCCTACTGGGGACCTGGCTCACAACCCATTCATATTACCAGACTTACTGGGAATAGAACCTGCAACTCTTTGATTTGCAGGCCGGTACTCAAGCCACTGAACTACACAAGCCAAGGCCCATTGCCTACTTCTTAAAATTTTGTTTGACTCAAGAGTTTTCTTCTTGAAAGAAAACTTTGTACACACCTTGTATACACTTTCCACTGCGTCTTCCATGACCATAACTTTAGCAAATTCTCATATGTGCATGATTTCCAAATATCAATGAAGAGCTTTAACTCCTCTTGCATCAAAAGATGGGAACTTCTAGCAGCCAACTCATTAGTGGTACAAGCTAAAAGTCTTGGAATCCTCCAAGAGGATACAAAATATTGCAGTTTTGTGGCATGTGGGGTGGGGGGGGGGCTCTGCCTGCAGCCCCCTCCCCACCTCCACCCATCTGCCACAGATGAGAATAAGTCTACTAAGACATGATCTGCTTGGGGAGGAAAGGTGGCTGATCTCTCAAAGGAGAAGGGCCAGGAGCCTTTTCCTCAATGGGCTTTTATTGGGTTCAGTTTGCACAGGAATACAGGTAAAAGTTATCAATTAATGTCAGGCAGTAATGATCAAACCAATAGATAACATTCAAGGAACTATGAGGGCTTATTCTAAGTTAGGGTCAGTTTGCTAAAGGGCCAAGAAACTTTGGGAAACAAACTCATTTTATGTTGGGACTCTTACCATTTAAATTGAGGGTATTAGCAAAGCAGATTGTACAGGATTTTATGCATTCTTTCTTAGGCCTGATCGCCCTAGGGAGCTCGCCCTTTCCAGCACAGGGCCACACCCACCTCCAGCATTGTTTCAAGATTAAGTCAGGTAGGGGATTCGAGCAGCCAAGAGATTAGGAGACTTCTCACAGACAGAATGAGGACTCAGGCTATGTCAAAGCCCAGGGGCCATCACTCCCTTTTTCTATAGCCCCCTCCCAAGTCCTTCCCTGAGGGCCCCTTCATGACTGTGCCTATCTTAGGTCATCCTTCCCTTGAGGAATCTTACCCATGATTGGCTAACCAGTCATCTTAACCAGGGCTAAGCAGGGTGAAGTACAAGGGGGCAGATGCAGTGCCCCTGCCAGGGAGATAAGCTTTGTCTCCTTAGTGGTTTATGGTCCCTAAGTCTCTTTACTCTGGCTAAGGCTGAGGGTTAAAACTTCTGAAACCAGGCAAGGCAGTTCCCAAATGGTGGCACATGATCCAGGTTGCCTTTCTGGTTCTGGGGTGGCCTTGGGAAAATTCCTTAGATTTGTGAAACCTGTTTCATTATGTATAAAAGGTAATTATGGCCTCTCACTAGGCTTTTGGAGGATTAAATGTAATATCCACCACAATCTCTTTATTAATTATTGGACAGATATCTAGCAAACATTTCTATTTTGTGTTGTCCTTTGAATATCCCCTTGCCTTTTCTTCATTCCTTCGAATGCAACTGGGCAGCCCATGCTTTTTATTCTATATCTAAAATCTGTTTAAGATTTTTCTCTTATTTTTGCTCAAGTGCAGGCCCTGTTTCCCCTTCTAATCTGTCCTATGTATTGTTATTGTCGCTATATTTCTGAAGAACCAATGAGGGCAGCAGCACTTTATGTTGGCAGTAGAATTAAGTTCAAACATTCAAGTCCCTTTCCAATCTGAAATGAAGCTTCATTTACCTCCATCCTACCTTGTGCATAGACATACATCTCCTTCTTAGCTTCTAACAATATCAAGCTACCTGTTTCCCAAATGTGCCAGGTACACTTTGTTTCATCTTTGGTTTTGACTATGTTTTGTCTCAGGAAGAAAACTAATCTCTCTCTATTCTAACTGGTGAACTTCTATTCTTTTTTTTAACTCCTCTATCTAACCCCCTCTCCCTAACAGATTTAGAGCTAAATCTTTCTTTGGTAAATCTCCACTAGACAGACAGTAAATTCCATCAGGGCAGGGCCCTATATTCTTCTGCACTTAGAGCGGAAGCTCTCAAGTCAGCACTGAGATGTTTTGTTAGCTTAGCAAGCAGGCACTCACACATTACAGAGCACAAACGTCACTATCATATGTATAACAGTTTAGCCACTGGTCATACTTGTTTTTTTCTAGTGACAATAAGTTATTAAAATTCAGAAGTTCAAGGAAATTTTTTTAAGATTATAGTTTTGAGACTTAAATATACACTTTATCTGTAACCTTTTTTCTCACAATTGACAAACTACTTGAGAGCAGGAAAAAGTAGGGGAGGAGAAGAGAGAAAGTAACTCACTGGCCCACATGCCAGAATGAAAAGGAGGTTGAGGGAATAGGGGCAGGGTGTGTTAAAGTGAGCCTGAAAGAATTTTAAGAACCAAGTACAAGAAACTGAATTTTTTCAAGTTTTATTTTTGTTTGTTTGTTATGTGGGAGAATATTTACTTTAAGCCTCTTTAGTGCAGAAATGGGCAAATGACAAAGTGAAGTAGGCCTCTAAAAATGGTAAGGCTGACACTAGGTATTATGGGTCTTTAAAAGTTTTGAGTATTAATGAGCCCTAATTCTTTACCAAAATTATTTATGAGCTATATATGACTTATTCGCATCTTTAGATTGATGTCTAAATGGTAGGGCCCAAAGTGAAAGTTTAAAACCCACTTCCTCCCAAAAGTCTTACCTGATTAATACAGGTCTCTCATTACCCCTACCATTTCATTATGCCCTATAAACCATATTTTATATTTACATAATAAGTATGTATGTGTTAATTCTCTGCACTAGAATCTTATCTATGCATATATCCACATTCCCTAGCTTGTGTTTCCTTATATTGACAGATATTTTACTTAGATCTACTCATAAGTTATAGAAGGTTGGCAGAATTCATCTTAGCCTTAATTTATATCAACTCAATACTCAATTTCTAAATAAAATTTATAAGTAAAACTATAGCTTTATCATTATGGGAAGTTATTTTTAAAGCTCACCAAGGATGATTTTGATTATTATTATTATTATCTTTATTACTGTATTTGGAATATCAGAGCCTCTTGTAATAAATTCAACTGTACAAAACATTCATTCTCTTTGAGTGTTACAAAACATTGATAAACTATATGATTCATTATTGAAGCTATTTGACATTATGATACGATATTCTAAAGGCACTAAAAGCGACCCTATCTTAGTTTTTAATTTTTTTATCTATGAGTCATTTAAATATGCAGGATTTAGTTTTCCAGTACTTTTATACACTGGAATTTTCTTCTGTGGTTCTGAGTACACATATAGTGAAGACTTAAAGAAATAAGAAGATATCTTGGTGTGTAAGCTATATGAATTCACAAAGGAATGGGTTTGGTTTCTTCTCTACCTTGTAATACAAAAAGAAGTGTATTTCACAAAATCAGATGAAATAAGCCATTAATTTGACAGTCTCAGTTCTCATAACTCTATTGACTCAGAAAGCTGAAAGCAGGTATGGAGTCTTATTGGCTCCAGTTAGGCATCATGAAGCTTGAGATTAAAAGAAATGAGAGTGTGTTGGAAGAGGAATCATAAGTAACAGGGTTTTTCTTAACATTTTTTATAAACAAGTATAAACTCTTGGTCTCATGTTATTTCTGTACTTTTTCATTTCTTGATTATCTTCATGGACCTGCTTCAGAATGTCCAGAATCTCATTTCGAAGCTCATTGTGTTATCTTTTGGGTTGCTCTGAGATGGAATGTCTCATCTTCTTTTATGAGACATTTCATGGCTATAAGCTCAAGAGCTTCCTATAAGTCTTAGAGGTTCCCCTCAAATATTTTCAATTCCTGCTATATAATTATTATATATGGAGAAAATGCCTCAGGTGATACTATGTTCATGGACTCTATAGATACATACTTATTTTAGCACATGCATCACCTTGTATGGAAATAACTCCTGTCCTTAGAGGTGTGTGCCTAGTTTTCCTTATCAATAAGAAGCCCAGCTAACACTCATGATCAGCTTTAGTTGCATATAAATAATATGTATTGGCAATACTGTCCTCTAATGTTAAGATCTTAGTAAAATAGTGCTACCAAAAAAAATTGGGAAGGAAAATAGTATTCATATTTTAAAGAACAATCTAATGTAATTTATAGCTGCCATTATGAAAGGCCAAGATTTCTTCAAATATTCCCTCAGAATATCCATTTTTGCATGCTTTAGCTTAGTGGTAGAAATACAATTTTTCCTTTTAATGATCATAATATATTTTTATGTTGTGTAAGTTTTCATATATAATGAAATGACAGAAAGACATTTTTGAGGTGGGAGGTGCTGATGAAGAAAGACTTGATAGCTGGCATCAATTATTGGCTATAAAATCTTTACTTATCATTTGTTAATAAATGCTCTGTTGAAAACCCTTTTGACAAGCTTGACACAAGCCTAAAATTTGCTGTGCAATGAATATAATTCAACTCTAAATAGATGATTATATTTCCAAGTATATTTAAAACAGAAAAAATAAGATTATTGCAATAAATCTAACATCACAGCAACCAATTCATGGAGCTTAATTATGACAGTACTAAATGTGAAAATCTATTCAGCGCTAGGAATACTTTCCACATTACATTCATACTAAAGATTGGCTGTTAAGAGCTCATTACTGGTATTTTTCTAAAGAGTGGTTTATTAAACACAGTTACCTAATAAGCATCTTTGGTGGTGCAAATTGCTGAAAACAGTAATGAGTCTGATTAGACTTCATTTCAATTACGACAGCTTGTCTGGCAAAAAAAAGTAATTTTTTCCTTGATGCTTCAGAATGCAGCTACAAGACCCTGCTCAGTTTAAAAAATAAAAGTCCATCTCTATATCTCTTTTGCATAGTTCACTAATGAAGAGAGAATTGTTCAAGTCATCATCCAATTCACGCACTGGAAACCTGGCTGGACAAAGTGGAGTCACAGTCATGTTTGCTCAGAAACAGCAGAGGTTGCCTTGACTAATATGTCTAAATAAGGTCACCTTTAATGTCCCTCCTTTTTTCCCCCTCAGTAATATAAAGCTATAAATGAATTGGAGACTTAAAAAATGATTCATTCCTATTTGGTTTGTGGAGGTTATTCTCCAGATTAATAGGCTCACCTTTCAATTATGTTTTATCCATGGATCTTCTACTTAAAATTATAACAATACAGGAAGCTGTTGGACTATGCATGCTAATTATCAGACTGATTTTTTTAAATACACATATTGTGAAGGGGAAAAAAGAATCCAAGCTTTATAAATGTGCCCTAATATTTCAGAAAGTATAATGGAATGTTTGTGAGACACTAAACTTGATATTTTACAAAGTATGTTATTTAGCCACTTTTAACAGCTAACCTCCTATTAAATCATGCCTGAATATTACTGCTCATATTGAAAGAAAAAAATGTTAATGTAAAAAGCCTTTAAGTGATTACGCTGTCATTGCTGTCATTCAGGTACTCTAGTAACATTTTAATGCTTCTGGGAGCTATGGCAAGGGATGAAATCCACTATTTTATGCTATATTTTCTGAATTGATTGTTTTAAAAGTGTAATATCATTTAACACTGAACTGGATAAAATAATTTCTAAGGTAATATATGAAAACAACGGCTGAATGTAGAAGCACTTTTAAAAAAGGAGGGTACAGTAAAGCATCCTCACCTGTTACTTTATAGGTTAGCTGTAAGTGATCATGTATAATGGCTGTAAGACTGAAACTCAAATATAAACACATGCTTTTGTAGGCATTCAGATGGTTTGAAAAGATTTGCTTAAAAAGGAGACCAGTTCCAGGTATGCTATTAAGTAGGAATGTACTTTCTTCATTAAGTTTATGAATTCTCTATTCTGCTTCAAAAATATCTTTTGGATAGAAAGCAAAACAATCCTAAATTAATAATTGGGGTGCTTTCCTAAGTATCATTGCATAATTTGCTTTCCAAGGATTTTTTAAACATTTTGTCTCAAATGATTTTAATGTGCTTTCTTTTTGTGTACAATTGAAACAAAAGCATTTCAGTACTTAATAAAATTGTTATTAGGTTTCCTTTTTGGAGAAAAATACACATGTAAAGACCTCCTTAAAAATGAGTACTCAGTTAAGGAAATGAGTGTGCACAGTGTATTTGAGGCCATCAATATATAAGTTTTATAAGTATAGAAACTTTTTGAGGTATATAACTTGGTTCAAGCTACAAATAAAAATATAATGAAAGAAAACCTTAAGTAATGCTTACTTTTGATAAAAAGTTTGACGTGTACATGCTAGTTAAATAGCTTAGAATGTGCTTTGAATTTTTGAGATTATTAATAATACAGTACTAGTAAAACAGATAATGTCTAGAATAAAATCAGTTTAGAAAAATTCTTTTCCTTCTCTCTGTCATTTTCCCCCATTTGTTCTATATCCTTTCTGTTATTTCAAACATGACACTTACCACATACAGGCACCTAGATAGGATTTTACATGTAGCCTCCATGTGTTACCCACAGGGGTCTGGTTTTCCTGTTATTTAGGGACTTTTGTGTAAATCGGGTGCACACAATTTGAAGAAGTAGCCTGAAGGTATGGCTTGTTTACTCTTTTGATATAAGCAACTGAAACTAGAAACTTCAGAATTAAATCTCTTCCAAGTTACCTGCTAATTTAAAAAATGTGACTGAAAAAAATCTCCCTTTTCCCTAAAACTATTAAGAAATATCAGAGCTTACCCATAACTAAGGAGGCTAATAAAAATAGTTCATGATCATCAGTCAGTAAAAAATTGTAGAATAGTTTAGACCTTATAGATGTAACATCCATATAGCCTTTAATTCTATTGACAGCATTGAGAGCCACTTTATTTTTAGCTGCTACATTAGAGACAAAGTACCAGTAAGCCATGTTTATTCATAATAGGCCATTGAAACTAATTGTAGAATTACAAGAGGAAGGAGGAATCTGTATTTCAGGTACTCAATGCAACTAGATAACCATTTTATTCAAAATCTGCCAAAGAGTATACATTTATTGTTTCACATAATGACATTGTCTGTTACAATAGTATGAAATTGTGCAGTTAAATATTGTCATAGGGAAGGTAATCAAAATGAAGTTTGAAAAAACAATTTATTGTGGTCTCTCCTATTGTTAGCATTTCCCCAAGAATTAGGTTGTTGGGCACCCCCTCCAGGATAGGAAGTGCCACTTTATTTGAGGATGCTGATACCCTCCTCTTCTGCTTCTGTCTCATTATGCAGCATCCTTTGTTTTTACAAATGGAAGAACCCATGTTCTAATGACTGGACTGCCATTCACACTGCACTTTAACAATGCTCTGTTTATCTGGAAATTAGAGCATCCCAATTATAGGTGATGCTGAGGTGTATTTCATGAAACCATAGAATGGGGCCAGGTGGGAAGAGAATGGGGAAGTGAAGAAACTACTGCTGTTACTGAGAACTCTTCAGTTGTAATCCTGGGCCATGCCGATTGCATTCTAAAACAGTTTATCTTCATATTCAGTCTTATATGAAAGAAACAACACTAAACCTACCAAAACTCATTTCATATGTAGCTTTCTCCACTGCCTTCAGATCAAAGTTATTTTCTTCAGGCTGGACTAAATTATACACAGGTCCCAGGAGTGAAGGACACTGAATTAATGCACTATGTCACCCAGCCCTGACTATAGAATATTTTTTATCAAAGTCCAAGACACTATTTTCCTATTACATTAAAAATTAATGCACGGATTACCAAAAAGAGAAAACTGCATAAATATCCTAAACAAATTTTGTCGAGGCTTTCCACACTTCAGAGTTACCTTAAGGAAAGAGTTTTTAAGGGAAATGGTTGAAGAATTATATACTTATTTGTAAATGATATTCTTATTCCTTTGTCTAATTTATATGAGGGAGTCCTCAATCTTAAATAAGCATCCTTAATTATCTATTTTGTTTTATGTAAACTGTATCTTTTTTTGAGTAATGTTTTAGAGGAGCACAGGAGAAAGGATGAATGCAAATTTCATCTTACACAAGGTCATGGGCTTGGAAAATTCTGAATTTGTTTATTGACCCATGTCGGCATGAAGTGTTAAGCAAATATGAATATAGTTCAGTTTAAATGTAACTAAATTGAGCCTTGCATTTATATACTTGAAATAGAATGCACACAACTACCTATTTTCAAATAGCTATATGTGCACATAATGGTTAACATAACATTTTAAGATAGTGAACAAGGAAATTGACCAGATATGTCATAATTCAAGGTTTGTACCATCCCTGGGTTGTGTTCATTAAAAGTGCAAGTTTATTTTCTATGGCACAATGGTATTTTGAGAAGCAACTGGAATAACCTCAAACTTAAGGCCAGTGGTAATGTTATCTCAGCAGAGTCCTTTTAAAAAATAAAAATTCAAAACACGTAGAAAATGTGCGATACTTTGGCATTTGGACTTCTTCTGGATCAGTCACTGCAGACCAGATACTATGAATGTAGCATGGGGCTTTCAGGTTGTGCTAACCCCACTTACCCCTCCATGCTACAGCTCACCTGTATTTAGACATGTAAGAGGGCTGATACTGCAGAACAAGGGGTGCTCTTTTGTGACACAGAGCGTACATATGTATTAGCAGTGGCAGTCCCTATGGACACATGTGACATGTCCTGATGGTATTTGTATGACAAAAGGAATTGAGGGAAAGGGTAGATGGCCTAAATGGATCAAAAACATATTTGGAAAACAAGACAGGTGTGAGAAATGAAAGGCCATGAAGTAACAACTTTAAAGGTTAACTACCAAGCACTATTTAAACTGATCATGTTATTTTAAATCATTCTCATCAGTAGATTAAACAAAATAATGTTTGACTTAACGTGGGAATATCAGTCTTCTTACCTACTAACTCTCAAATGCTTTCCCTTGCGTTAGTTGATGATACTTGACAGTAAATACTAACATTCTGCGTATGAATCAGTTGTATATTTTAAATTACTTATGTATGCATACTTGTGTATTATTTTGAATTAATTATGTTAGGGTATACAAATTATTATTAAAACTATTCACCTATAAACTTTTGTAAAAATCTACCCTCTTCCAAAAGAAACCAACATGAATCTAAATTATAATTTTAATGTATAAGGATTTTATATGAGAGTAATTAAATGTTCACTAATGGAAATTTTAAGACACCCTACAGAAAAACAGGTATTTATTTGAATTAAGATTATGATTTTCTGGGTTGCTTTAAGCAGTAGATGATCTATCCCAATCACATATTGAATGTAAGTTCAGTGGACTAAAAGTGGTATTTGTTCATCAGTGTAACTTGCTTTGCGTAAGCGCTGATGCATTCAGCCTCATTGATGGAAGCCATCCTCTTTGTATGTCCTGCACATTAACAGTGATGACCCTTCAGACCCATGCATGCCGAGTTTCACCCTCAGTACGAAATATTGGCAAAATAGTCATTTTTATATTTGGTCACATTTTGATGAGTGAATATTTTGTTCTTATGAATAAAATGTAATGCTTTTCATGGAAACTAATTCAGATCATAAGCTCCCCACCAATTCAACTGAAGGAGAGGGCATTTACGTTTCAGCCCAAGTCATGGTGCCTGGAGCACTGAATACAGGCTCCACCTAAGCCCAAAGATCAGTTGCTTGTCCAGACACCATCAATCAACCCAGCATCTTTCTGTAAGAAATAAGGAGTGTAACTTTGTAGTGACCTAACAGTCCCATGACAGTTGTTCTGAAGCTCATAACTGACTAATGGGAGATGCTTTACTGTTAAATGAAGCTTTGGTTTCTGGTATCAGAATCTATGGCAGATTCAAAGGAGCATATTAGGGATGGCATGGATTGACATAAATAAAATAACTAGAAAAAGTATCCGACAAAACACAGCAAGGGGAAGATACTGAAATGACAGCAATCTAGAAATCAGGATTTTTTTTTTAATGATTATTCATCATTCTATACTGTTGTACTAATGACACTGAATTAAGAAAAATCGCAATTATTTTATCTGTGCCCTGATTAAGGAGAATACAAATACATATAACAAATAGTATTTGGAAGAAATTTGTTTTAAAGACTACTTTAAAAAAAAGATTTAGAGCACTAGCTAGTTTTCAAGAAAATGTAGTTAAGTGATAAAACTGGAGCTTGCAGCTCCACAGTGAAGTCATAAATTCAATTGCTTGTGTGCCCAGTAAATGCTGTAAAAATACCTGTGGTTGTAATGGGGGAGGGGGCACCACGTGACAAACCAGAGGGCATGCCATGTCCAAAGGGGGCAGATGGTCCTCAGTGCAACCAACTGTTGCCCAGCAAGAATGAGGTCAAGATCATTCAACTTGTCTTGAAAATAGGAAATATGAGAATACAGATATTTTATATAAAGTTGACTGATTTTAAACCCCTGTGCTGGCCAAACAAAACAGGCTGCATGCTGCCCTCAGGCTGTCAGGTGGCAATTTTTCTGTTAGAGGGTGAGGTATTTGAACTATATTTACTAAGGACCATTTAGCCAGAAATGCCTTCATGATTGTTAAAAAGGATTGCTTTATGCAAATAAGGTGGAATGGGGAGAGAGAGTAATTTGCTGCAAAATGTATTATAATTTGAAGTCTTGAGGTGTGAAAGTGTGATTTAAAGAGAAAAATCATTTGACAGCCTTGCTATATAATTAGAATATCTTATTTTGAGACTGTGGGCTTTGAGATCATTCTTAACTGGTTTGAAACCTCTAAGTACTTTGTTTCTTAGTTGTGGTCTCTACAATGCTGAGTCAAAAGACATTAAAAATAAATAAAATGCTATGAAAAAATTTTAAATTTTTGACACCTTTTTGATTAAGGAGATCATGCTCTTTTGCTGAGTATTAAAGAATTTCTATGCCTTTCTTATAACCAATATTCCCACTAGAAAATCTCCTTTTCAGTAGCTGTCCTGATGTTGAAGAAAAGTGATTTATAAATTCTAGGTGTTATTTTACTTTTTTTCTGTCTAGTCAGTTTTGCTTTTAATGCACCTCTGGCTTTTTTTTTTTTTTTTTTCCAGAATCAAGGTTTAGCAAAAAATATTTGTATATCAGTTCACAGTTGCAAAATATTTTCACAAATAATGATTTCCTTAGATAATTTTAATGATCCAGTAACATTATACCATTGTCATCCACATTTAATAGCTGAAAAACATGAGTATTATATGTTGACTTCACAAGACTATAACAAATAACTGATGGAATAAGCAAAGCCAGTGTGGTCTGATTCTCAAACTTGGGATAGTCACTCTTCAAACAAAATTCTAGACCTTGTTTATGTTTTTTCCAGTTGCTTTCTATCCCAACGATCTAGCAAAGCCCCCAAACAACACCGTGTTACACAAAATAGTATTCAACCCCACAGGCTACCATAGCAAGTGAAGTACCAAACTGTTCCACCCTCGTAGTGATTGTTTTCTAGAGAGAAACCTTGGTAAGTATGGTATTCGGTGTTTAAATATACATTGAAAAAATAATAATGAAAGTTTCAGAGATGGCAGTAGTCCAAAGGAGTGGGATTGGTGTGGTGTGTCCTGCAGGCCTGTGAGAGAGCTGGGCAGCTAGCTAGCCTGGAGAGGCCGGGCCCTGTGCCTGCAGGTGTTTGCCTCAGGTGCCTGCCCTTAGGAAGTCCGAGGAAACCCACAAATGAAGGCAGAGTCCCCAGCAGCCAGAGTGACCGCATGGGAACCTTGCAACAGAGAACAGCGTTTTTAGACCTGATGAACTGCTGAATAGCATATGTGTGTTAGAGGTGGGGGGTGGAGTGGTGAGTAGAGCCTTAGATTAATATTTCCAGGAATGTGTGCTAAAAATAGATTCTAGGAGGCTTAGTCTTTTATTTCCAATTTCCTCCCATTCAGAAAGTTGTTTTTACGTTCTTCACTTTCCTATACAAGAGTTTCTTGATAATCTTGAAGCTGTGACAGAACTTTGAAGGCTGCCACAGTTGTTTCTCTTCAAACAGTGAAAGAGCGTAATGGAGCAAGTAGGTGATGAGGCAGCAACTGTTTAGTTGTTAAACCTAAGTTATGAAATGGTCGTGACAATGGAAAAGCTTATCCAAACTGTCTAGTTTTGTGGGAAATAATAGAGACCTGTTCATTTATACATAGATAAATCCCATAACAACAAAATAACATTTTGACTGTTGAATCTGTCATTCTTGTGTAACATCTTAAATATCTTAAAAGCAGTTTTCTATTAAAATGCACATTTTTAAAAACACATTGCAGTGTAAAATTCTCCAGCTGTATTAAGAATTTTCTTATCCTATCAAAAATCAAAACTGATATATTGGAGCAATTCTTTAATTATCTTTACGGACTATTTTCCTTACTTTTCACCATTTTCTGAATTCTTATTGTACCTATTTAAGCTATTTCTAAACAGCAGTGAAGGTTATTTTTCTGGAGTCACATTTCTAATAATGTTTAAGATAGTATTGTTTCTGAGGTTTTTCTCTTCCTGTTCCAAGACAAAGCATATGAACGCTGTTTTTAAAACCCACCTTATTATTTGGATGCCAAGTTAAGTGACGTGCATCTGATGCTTCTTCCTCTCAGATAACAGAGATGCAATCAAAGGGAGCCTGCTTTTTTGTTCCAAGAACATTTGACTCTATGTGTTTCATCCATTTCACATCAGAAATATCATCACCAATAAACAGAACAATAACAGTAACAACAAAAACAAGTTTGGTACTACTTTCAATTAGTATTAAAATTCAGGAAACTGACAAAAAATGCTCTTGGGGCTCCCAAGGCCAGGACAGTCTCCTGAACGCCGGCTTCTTCAGTTCCTACTGATATGAAGAACTAGCTCATGGGAACCTGTTGACTTACATTTTAAAATAATATTAATGATTTCAAAGTACTGGCTAAGTGCTTGTGTTTCAGGGCATGTGAGTAACTTGGTTCCTTTAAGTTTATTTAATGAAAGCTCAGTCTTGCCTTTTGCAGCCATGATAAGGTTTTTGTTATTTAGTATGCATCAATAAATAAATGTTTAATTTTCTTGGTAAACACATCCAAAAATAGCATGAGAATCAAAAGGCAATAGTGTTTCCCATAATTGTTCCAAATATATAATTTTGATAGAATCTTTGCTTAATTTCTGATGAAACAAATCTTATAAAATGCAATTAGCTTTGCTGGAGTTAAACCGTGCAGCAATACCCAATGAAAATAACCAAACTACTTTATTTAAACTTTATATTCTGTCTCTTATATTGCTTATAACTTACCAAGATCACTTTTTGCATATTTTATTAATGATTAATTTACAGGAAAAAATTGAACCAATACAGGTAGAAGGTTGCCTATTTAAATAAATAATAACTATTGTTCTAAATCTAAAGCAGTTTTTTAAATGGGCATTTTAAAAAATAATTTCTGTTATGTGTGTGCATTAATTCATGCCACCTATGGCTTAGCTCCGTGTTCTGAAAGGAAGCGAAGCCCT
Source organism: Anoura caudifer (assembly GCA_004027475.1). NCBI lineage: Eukaryota > Metazoa > Chordata > Mammalia > Chiroptera > Phyllostomidae > Anoura > Anoura caudifer. The sequence continues at coordinate 228,845 of PVKU01000304.1, forward strand.
TTACCGAGTGTACTGTGTTAGGTGGTGTTCTCTTGTGTTGTGCTGTGTTGCATTTATGGTAAATCCCACTGCCTGTGACTCCTAAATTATTATCTGAAATCTTAAAGCATCTATTGAAATATTTCTTCTGCATCAGTCTAGTCAGTTGTTATCAATAACATGTTGTGTTCTTATTTTCTAAACTCTATATTTTGATAATCTTTTAAGGAAAAAAAATCCTAATAGAAACTCCCTGGAAATAATTTACAGGACTAATGAATTTGTAGGTCTTTTATACAGTTTTACATTATAGTCACATTAATATTCTCTCTCTTTTTTTGAGGCTTGAAGTAAATCCCATGACACTAGAAGAATTTAGATACTGATTACTTATGATTGGTTCCTGGTGATTTGCTCTTAATAATTTCCAGTTGAATTTAATGAAAGTATGATTCCTGAAATGCTGCTTCATTAAATTTGCATCTTTTTCCCTTTAAGTGTGGTCTTGGTCATTTCACCCATTTTGCGGTGTGTTTTCCTCCTCCTTAAAAAATAATGATTGAGAAAACAGAAACAATTAAGAATATCACTTTAGTTCTTCCTAGAACTCACAAGAGTTTCTCTGAGTGAAATGATGCAAGCTGCACTCCATTCGGATTTTACGATTTTTTTTTTTGGTTTGCAATTTGATGAGATTGTTTTTAAAAGACAGACTTTGAAAACGGAAACATGAAGATTTAGGGGGAGTGAGGGAAAGTAAAGAAAGAATCTGTTGCATGTACAAGAGAAGCAAGGTTTTTAGTATTTTTACTAAAAAAAGGTAAAGCTTGATTAAGTTATACAGTGCAGCTTTCAGACTTAATTTAACTAAGATGATGATTTGCAAATGAATATCTACATGGATCCTTTTTAAAAATCCAAATGCAAATGAGTACAACTGCAGTAAAATATATTTGCAAATGAATCCTGTTGCTTTATTCATTTATTGTGTAATTACTGCAATCCTTCCTACCCTGTTTTCAGTATTTTTTAATCATTAAGTCTGAAGCATGACAGCAGTGCCAGCCCTGGCATGATTCTCTTTGACTAAAACCTTGTAAATTAACACAATTAGCACAGCATCATCCTGCTAATTAACTTCCAGTGTCTGGTGCAATGGTTTTGCAAACAAGGAAGAGGGAGTCAGAAGGGAATCAACATGCCATTCTGTTACCAAACTCTGTGTTATGTTCAGTTTAGCTCTGTAAGTCAAAGCTGGCCATATCGGAAGCCAGAGTCAGGCGATGAAGAGCTAAAGGGTTTGGAGGAAGACAGCAGAACGGAGTAGGAGCTGTCAGAATAAGACAGAAGAGAGCTGATGCCACAGATGCTTCATTTAGACCGGGCCTCCTTCTTATCAAGGAATCTCTGCCAGAGGGTACGAGACAGTTTGCAAAATTCACTTTGGGTAATACAAGGGAGATTAAGAGGGCCTGTTTAATGTAGCTGTGCAAGGAGAGGAAGTGTCCCCAGGAAGCGGAGGTTAGAGTGGGATGAGCCAGCACTGGGAAACAGAACAGGGTTTTGGTGCTCTTCTATGTGTGAGTCCTGGAGGGTACGTTATAAATCCCTCTGGGTATTAGTTCTCTAATCGGTGACAGACGGTAATTTCTGAGGTCTCCTTAAACTGTAAAACTCAAATGATTCTCTGATTCTAACTGCTTAGTATTTTCTCTGAGGAAATACTCCTGTTTTATAGTTTGCTACATTGTCACCTTGCTTCAATTAGTAACCTAACTGATGATGGAATTACCCATAACATCTCATAACCTAGTTGTACTATTTGAGTTTCTGCCACACACTGCTTCCAACAGAAATGTAGAATTTGAATCCAGATTCTCTCTTTCTCTATTATTATCTTCCCATTTACCTGTTTTAGTCCTTCCCCTCTCTCCCTCTCCTCTCTCTCTCTCTCTTTCCATATATATATTCTCTCTCTCTCTCTCCCCCCCCTCACCCCCCTCTTTTGGAGACTGTAGGCAGGGAGAAGGATTGTAAGAGAAGTAGGGAGAATGCTAGCTAGAAGATGGACAGACAAGTGATGCTTGCTTTTTTTTTTCAGGGACTCAACAACAGAACTGAGAGGCAGAAAGGAGCAAGTTGTAATTCATACCGAGTTGTAGGCTTTGTGCGATGAAAGCGATGGAGCGCTGCCTGGGAGATTGCTTTGCTGCACTCCACGAAGCAGATTTGAAACTGTCGTGGACCACTTTAGATGAGAGTTGGATTATGGAATGACCTGCTATGTCTGTGTCATATTGTTCTGTGCAGGGAGCATTATACTGTGCTAACTAGGTGTTCAGTACCAAATAAGAGAGGTATCCCAGATGTGATCTGTCAGCTGTGTCTCATTTTTATATTGGTTAAAATATAAAACAGAAACTGTGATGTGAAGAGACAGAGTAGCTAGATCTTGCACTTTGATACTATCACTTGCTAGATATTTTAAATGTATGCATATTTTACTGTAGGGACCTATGACTGAATTGTGCTTTGACAGGAATGTGTGTGTACATATATATGTGTTTCTCTGCCTGTGTAGCAAGTGACTTCATAGGCTTAACAGAAGTAGATTTACTTACGACTTTCAAATGGAAAATACTTTATACAAAGTTTTCGTTTGAATTCAGTTTATTTTTAACCCAGGGCTGGAATTCAGTCCATTTTAAAGTACATATATTACAATAGAGATTATGACAGGTGTTATAAACTGGGGAAATCTTTTATAATGTTCATGTTCGTGGAAAATAATAGGTAACCAAAAAAGTTGGGGAGAGGGGACTTGAATAGTTCTGACAAGCATCTAAGTAATTTAACTACTTTCCCCCACATCCTTAGGCTTGAAGATGCAGTGGACGCCAGAGCATGCCCAGTGGCCAGAACAGCACTTTGACATCACCTCAACCACTCGGTCTCCTGCCCACAAGGTTGAAGCCTACAGAGGTCATCTGCAGCGCACCTATCAGTATGCCTGGGCAAATGATGACATATCTGCTCTGACTGCATCCAACTTACTAAAAAAATATGCAGAGAAGTATTCTGGCATTTTGGAAGGCCCTGTGGACCGACCTGTACTCAGCAACTACTCAGATGCACCATCAGGACTAGTGAATGGTCGGAAAAATGAAAGTGAACCCTGGCAGCCTTCCTTGAATTCAGAAGCTGTTTATCCCATGAACTGTGTTCCAGATGTCATCACTGCCAGCAAAGCTGGAGTTAGTTCAGCCCTCCCTCCAGCAGATGTCTCTGCAAGTATAGGGAGCTCTCCTGGGGTGGCCAGCAACCTGACAGAACCTAGTTATTCCAGTAGTACCTGTGGAAGCCACACTGTACCTAGTCTTCATGCAGGGCTCCCATCTCAGGAATATGCCCCAGGATACAACGGATCATATTTGCATTCTACGTACAGTAGCCAAGCAGCACCTGCACTTCCCTCACCTCATCCATCCCCTCTGCATAGCTCTGGTCTCCTACAGCCACCACCACCACCTCCACCGCCACCAGCCCTGGTCCCAGGCTACAATGGGACTTCTAACCTCTCCAGTTATAGCTATCCCTCTGCTAGCTATCCTCCTCAGACTGCTGTGGGATCCGGGTACAGCCCTGGGGGTGCACCTCCTCCTCCTTCAGCGTACCTGCCTTCAGGAATTCCTGCTCCTACCCCTCTGCCCCCAACCACAGTTCCTGGCTACACCTACCAAGGTCATGGTCTGACACCTATTGCACCCTCAGCCCTGACAAATAGTTCAGCAAGCTCTCTCAAAAGAAAAGCTTTCTATATGGCAGGGCAAGGGGATATGGACTCCAGTTATGGAAATTACAGCTATGGCCAACAGAGATCTACACAGAGTCCTATGTACAGAATGCCCGACAACAGCATTTCAAACTCAAATCGGGGGAATGGCTTTGACAGAAGTGCTGAAACATCATCCTTAGCATTTAAGCCAACGAAGCAGCTAATGTCCTCTGAACAGCAAAGGAAATTCAGCAGCCAGTCCAGTAGGGCTCTGACCCCTCCTTCCTACAGTACTGCTAAAAATTCACTAGGATCAAGATCCAGTGAATCCTTTGGGAAGTACACGTCGCCAGTAATGAGTGAGCATGGGGATGAGCACAGGCAACTCCTCTCTCACCCGATGCAAGGCCCTGGGCTCCGTGCAGCTACCTCATCCAACCACTCTGTGGACGAGCAACTGAAGAATACTGACACACACCTCATTGACCTGGTAACCAATGAGATCATCACCCAAGGACCACCGGTGGACTGGAATGACATTGCTGGCCTTGACCTAGTGAAGGCTGTCATTAAGGAAGAGGTTTTATGGCCAGTGTTGAGGTCAGATGCATTCAGTGGACTGACGGCCTTACCGCGGAGCATCCTTTTATTTGGACCTCGAGGAACAGGCAAAACCTTATTAGGCAGGTGCATAGCTAGTCAGCTGGGGGCCACATTTTTCAAAATTGCTGGTTCTGGCCTAGTTGCCAAGTGGCTAGGAGAGGCAGAGAAAATTATCCATGCCTCTTTCCTTGTGGCCAGATGTCGCCAGCCCTCGGTGATTTTTGTCAGTGACATTGACATGCTTCTTTCCTCTCAAGTAAGTGAGGAACACAGTCCAGTCAGTCGGATGAGAACCGAATTTCTGATGCAGCTGGACACTGTACTAACATCGGCTGAGGACCAAATCGTAGTAATCTGTGCCACCAGTAAACCAGAAGAAATAGATGAGTCTCTTCGGAGGTACTTCATGAAACGACTTTTAATCCCACTTCCTGACAGCACAGCGAGGCACCAGATAATAGTACAACTGCTCTCACAGCACAATTACTGTCTCAATGACAAGGAGTTTGCACTGCTCGTCCAGCGCACAGAAGGCTTTTCTGGACTAGACGTGGCTCATTTGTGTCAGGAAGCAGCAGTGGGGCCCCTCCATGCCATGCCAGCCACAGACCTCTCAGCCATTATGCCCGGCCAGTTGAGGCCCGTTACATATCAAGACTTTGAAAATGCTTTCTGCAAGATTCAGCCTAGCATATCTCAAAAAGAGCTTGATATGTATGTTGAATGGAACAAAATGTTTGGTTGCAGTCAGTGATAACTTCTTTTAAAAAAAGTGTAATGAATGTTGGCACACGCACATAAAACCTGCTACATAGGGTGTAGAGCCCCTTTCCAGTAGTGTTTAAATTGCAAAGGGTACTGGGGAAGATGATGATTAAGTTGCATCTTTTGAGTCAGGGTAGATTTGGAGGAAAAATGCATCAAATGAGAGCTTCTGATTTGAAAGCCCCAGATGACAGAAAGCATCTGTCGATGCTCAGTTCAGTTCAAGCTAGACAACACTCACCAAGGAGCAAGGTGCAAGTGTGTTGACTTCAGAAGGACATGAACCTCGTGTGTTGATTCCATTCTGCTGTTCTCGAGATTTAGTTGCTGTCAAGTGCCTGGAGTGGTGCTTTATTTTTTGTTTGCCTCACAATTACATTGGTGGCATGTGCTAATATAAAGAGCTTTAACTTCAAACATTATTGGACTAAAGAGATGAACCGTTGTGTTATGACAGAAAACCAGATTTTTGCCATTTTAAGAGCAACAGTATTCCTCAATCCTGTCTGTTCTGCAGTATTAAGCTAAGAACAGGTAAAACAGGGTAACGGTAATCTGGACCTTAATTTCTGCAGTTCATTTCTTTTAATGTTCTTGTCTGCAAAAACTCAGGAAAGCGATTGTGATTTGTACAGTACCTCAAAGGAATGTGTTGAAAGCACTATGTACTGCTGAGAGTAATGGGATAGGCTTCAATGTTACTTTATATTAAAATGTATGTTTACCTCAACAATTGGAAAATAGCAAGGAAAATTACTTTGAATGTATCCAGAAAAATAATTAAGTGTGATACAACTGAATATTTACAATTTAAAGTAGAAATGGAAGGATTTTTTTAAGTTTCTTTTACTAATTATGGGGAATTAACCAGAGCAGAGTAATTCGTTATGTCAATATCTGCAAGAATTCTTCGTACATTGCTCCTTGGTAGTGAAGTGAAAATGTTCTCAAAAGGTACACTGGTTAATGGAAAGCTACTTCTTCAGTTTGTGTTAATGTCTAAGACAGTCAGCCGCAAAACCCATTTAGGACTCTGAAAGTCACAGTGCCCCAAAGCTGGGACTGCGTTGTACCGCATAGTTGGTAGTGGTGGTGGTGGTGGTGGTGGTTTGCAAGTTCTCTCTTAAAACTGCTGGGAATGGTGTCATTCTATTCACTAATCTAGCTTATAGGCTTGCCATGCTGTTTGATAGAACACGGAAGGCAGCAACCCAAGCAAACAAACAAATAATAAATAAATACAAAAGGCAGCCAACCAACTTATATATACCCACAAAGAATGCCCACATCCCCTCTCCTCCTTTTTGACTCCTCTCTTGTCAGTGCAATTTTGCTTCTCATTTTAAAATCTTCTGGGCTGTAGTGCTCCCACATTCATCTCTACCTCAGTTTCGTTACATTTCTCCTGGAAAATCGGAAGTGGACACAAACACACACACACAAGGTATCTTGCCAAACATGTCACTTTGTTTTCTTCCACCTTTTCCCAAAAATCTAGTTTCCAAATACATCAGTCTTCCTGCTTACATCTCCCCGATTCTACCTCCCACCCCAAGAGCATATGTGGCATTTTTCTGAATTTCTTATTCCTCTCCTCCCCACCAAGTTGTTCTTTGTATCCTTTAATGCTTTTATGTGCAACTTCTCCTTGATAGCTGACTGGTGCTCGGCAATGCCTCTAAACAGACAATGTAGGCTGTAGCTTTCCAAAGCCACTGCCCGTGCATAAGCAGAACAGCCTGGCTTTTTGAATGTATTTTTCCTGTTTTTTTTTTTTTTTTTTTTTTTTTTTTTTTTTTTTTTTTTTTTTTTTTTTTTTTTTTTTTTTTTTTTTTTTTTTTTTTTTTTTTTTTTTTTTTTTTTTTTTTTTTTTTTTTTTTTTTTTTTTTTTTTTTTTTTTTTTTTTTTTTTTTTTTTTTTTGTTCAAGAGATGCAGTAACAAAACTGTTGCAAAGCACTGGCATTTTATGTATTCAAAAAGTGATGTACATTTTTTAAAATTTTAAATAAATGCAATGGGAAGCCCCAAGAAAGTTCTTTCTGTTATTGTTTTTTTTCTTCAGAAATTTTTACTGATTTCATCCACAATGTTAAATTCTCTGAAACACAACATAGAGAAAGCTAATGAGAACTTCATGATATTTCTGATATTTTATGATGCTTGATCCATTACTCGTTTTTCTTATTTTTCTTGTTGCTAAGAACTGAGCAAATGAACCAAAATTTAATGTACTCTGATGCTCTATGATTTAAAACTGTGCTCACATATAAATATTCCGCATTAAAAAGCAGTGCCTTTCATTAAGGATACAAAAATAATGTTTAAGTACATCCTCTGCTTCTTGCAAGTGAAAAAAAAAATGCTACAATTGTATTCTGGCTCTACCCTGCATAACTCCTATGGTAAGGAAATTCTAATATCCCCATTAACTTGTACATTCATATTGATCCCACTGACAAGTTTACTTTTGCTCAGTACTGACCTATTTTCTGTCTTTTAGACATTACATTTCATTTCTGCCAACATGCTGTGTTCACTTGAAAGTAACCGGCAAGTTTTGGTAAATTCTTTTATTTAGACAACTTTGGAAAATCCAATATTGATCCATATATTTTGTGGCTAGTAAGAGTTAATGCCAAATATATGACTGCACTATTATGTTTTACACTTGTTTATAAAACTGAAAATAAAGTCATACCTATTAGCTTTTAGCTTTAAGTGACTTCAAAATTACTTTGAGATATCAGTGGTCAAAAATCCATGTATTTAGTCAGAAGCTGAGTTCCTGTGTGAATTTCATTTAGCCTCCTGAATTTGAGGATTTGACCTCTTAGAAAATGGGCATGCTGATGCAATGAAGATGTGTTGGGGGAGATAAGGCTGACCTTTGAGTAGATCATGCTCTCCTGTGATTCTTTGATTCTGCATGACAGCATTATGAGCTCTTCTGTGGACCAGCCTAATAATGAGCTCCTTTCTGACCATTCCTTCTGGAGCTTAAGAGTGGGGGTAGGGGTACCACATCCTCAGCAGTGAATGCTTACAATCAGTGATAGTACAACTGAGTAATATGGCTTCATACTCTTGGCCTTTTTTTGACTGCTAAGAATTTGGTGAAGGCTACTAATGAAGGTAAGGAGGTAATGAGCCAGTCTAAATCCCTTGCTGTCTGGTCAGGGGATTTGAGCCAGTCCACTTAACAGCCCCTAATTCTCTTCTTCACAACTGCAATAACGTTTGCAACAGGGACAGAAAGGAAGTGAAGGAAACCACTTCAGAAGGATCAATAGAAACTCAAGAGGTAGTTCATAATAACCTTATGTGTGACACAAATGGAAATACTCTACACTTCTGGCATGCTTCTCACCAAAATATTTAGAACATTAGTGACAATATGGAAAACTTTGCTGACTGAGCTGATCAATGGAATGTGAAGGCAGTATACTTTAAGGCTATTTACTTTCACACAGAATGTTTATCTATTAGTCAGTTTGTATTCTACTCAAATGCAGATAGACGGGTATAATGTTTTC